>AWOL01S0011976.1:9861-35837 GCA_000715115.1 Nicotiana otophora | reverse complement strand
CATGCATGATTGATCATGGGATGTAGGGAGATTGTTGAGCTAAAATAGTAAAGAATGGGTTGTGGGATGAAGGAATCCTCCATAAAAGGACCTTGAAACCTTAATGTACACCTAGTGCTTGATAAAATGCTCAAATGAGCTAGAACCATGATCATCTTCCTAATTTTGGTTCAATTTGCTACTTTTCTAAAATAGATTGAAGTTGCTAAGATTTTCGGAACATTTAGAGTTAAGGAAGCGCAAGTAAGGTATGTTGGCTAAACTCTTCTCTTAAAATTTAGCCCCACAATATCCATGTAACTCCCGAGTTGGTTTTTGTCAATCGATTACCCCGATAAGCTGGTGCAAAAAGACATCCGTGACCAATATGTAATTCAAATGCTCTTGTTATGTTCTACTACTTTTTGAGAATGTGTTCAAAGTAGGGCTTGCATATCTAAATGCCTTGACCTCATGTTGTGTTTCAAAGGAAAGCTAATGAAAGTTTGTGTAAGAAATCGTAATGTGCCTAAAACTCCTATTTGCTCAAATGCGTGCTTAAATGTCTTGGATAGAAATGCCTTGTTTTTCGACAGTCCATGATGATGGTTGAAAATAAAAATGGTGTGCATGAAATACGAAACATTCAATAGGAATCACGTAATGCGAAATGTAAGATACGAAGTGTGAAATATGAAACACGGCAAATGTGCCAAGAGAAATAATACAATTGTGACCATCAGTGCCAATGAAATGAAGAGATGTGCAAGCAATATGAAATGGGCTGATTGATAGAAAAGGGTGATATCTCATATGAGACGGCCTGCCCGATCGGGTCATGATCGGACGCCGTGCCGCACACATAGTGGTAACTGTGTTAGAATTGTAATTGAATTTGTGATTTGGTTGATGTATCACATGAGACGACCTAGCCGATCGGGTCGCGATCGGACGCCATACCACACACACAACTGTGACTGTGTTAGAATGATAATTAAAATTGTGATTTGGTTGATGTCTCGCATGAGACGTACTAGCCGATCGGGTCGTGATCGGACGCCATGCATCACACATGGCGGTGACTGGGTTGGAAATCGTAATCGAAATTTTGAATAGTGGTATACTAGTACCAAAGATTTCACAACTTAAAATTTGGAAATTTATTTAAAACCTATCTTATCTCTAATTTGATATTTGGTAATTGTTTGAGGCTTTAACTGATATTACGACTGTCCTTACTTACATTACTACTCGTTTCTTTAAGAGAGTGTTTAGTCATATATACTAGAACTATTCAACAGTATTAACATCCCTTTTGTCGGGGGCACTATATCTATAATGGATGCAAGTGGTTCCACAGCAGGCCACACTAATGAGTGATAGCACTCGACTCTTTTCCCAGTTGATTTGGTTCCCTACTTCACTCGGGGTCATGTATCTTTTGTTCATTTTATCACCATGTCTTGAGGTATAGCCACAGCCTTGTTGCCGACACTATCATTATACTCTTTTATATATAATAGAGGTTGCGTAGACATAGCGTGGGTGGTATGTTGGTATGGGGAAAGTGAAATTGGTAATAATGTAATTGTATCACACGTTCCGCATCAAACTATGAAAGAGTATGTATTTTGGAACTTATAAATGATGTAACTACGGATAACGAGTTTGATTTGTTGTTTACTTGATCCCCGCCACCGCTTAATTAATGAATTAGATTTTACTATTATTGTTGAATAAGTTTGGGTATAAGGTAACGTACAGGCTTGCTCGGCCGGGTTATCTCAGTTAAGCGCCGGTCGCGCACCCTAAGTTTGGGGAATGACACTTGCTTGTGTGGTTTCTCGGTCTTCTCTGTATGAGTGCATCAGAGTGCGTCAGTATGACAACCCCTATTTTCTTGCCCTTAAGGACACAATGCAGAATGGCCATGCCAAAGACATTTCTATTAGAGATGATGTGGTGTTGCGGATGTAGGGACGGATATGTCTACCCAATATGGATGGGTGTTATATGTCTATCGTTGAGGAGGATCACACTTCGTGGTATTCCATTCATCCACGTGTCACCAATATGTGGCTCAGTATTTGAGCGGTCAGCAGGTGAGGTACGAGCATCAGACGTCGGGCAATTTGCTTCAGAGACTTGAGATTCTAGAGTGGAAGTGGGATCGTATTACCATGGATATCGTTGTTGGGCTCCCACAAACTTTGAAGAAATTTCATGTAGTGTGCGTTATTGTGGATAGACTTACCAAGTCTGCACACTTCATTCCGGTTGTTACTACATATTCTTCAGAGCAACTGGCTCAGATCTATATCCATTAGATTGTTCGTCTTCATGGTGTGCCGGTGTACATGATCTCCTATCGAGGCACGCTCTTCGCATTGTACTTTTGGAGAGCTGTGCAACGTGAGTTAGGCACACAAATTATGTTGAGTAGAACATTTCAAACTCCAGATAGACGGTCAGTATGAGCGCACCATTCTAATCTTGGAGGATATGTTATGTGCCTGTGTTATGGATTTCGGGCGTTCATGGGATCAATTTCTACTGCTTGCAGAGTTCTCCTACAACAACATCTACCTATCGAGTATTTATATGGCTCCTTAGAAGGCCTTATTGTCACAACCCAAATCGGAGGGCCGCGAATCGCACCTTGTGCGTTACTTAACCGAGTACCAGCGTAACATACCTTTCTTATCACGCCATCATGTTACATAAGGGCCTATAAGGCCGACATGATCATTTGTACACTCAAAACATAGGCCAACAAGGCCATACAAGTACCCATATACATGACATCTGTCTACAAGCCTCTAAGAGTACATACAAATCATGATGGTCGGGACAGGGCCCCGCCATACCAATCAATACATGCCAAGGGCTTACTGACCAAATAGGCAACTCTGGAGCAAGTGGAGTGCACCAACACCTTCCACTGAGCAGATAGCCTACTAGGAGGACTGTCAACCTGTCTATCGGGACTTATGGACATGAAACGCAGCATCCCCACGCAAAAGGGACTTCAGTACTAATAAAGTACAGAGTATGTAACGCATGTAAAGAAGTATATAAAAGACATGAAAGAAACATGGAGTAAAGGACTCAATTTGTAAGTCGGAATAGCTTAGTAATCATGAAATATTCATAGTGTCATGTATATGGCCGGTGCATATATAACACTCTAACCTTTCCCCATACCACAAATACATATAATATACGCGTATATAACGCAATCTGGTTATGGGTCAATGTACATGTACATATGAATGCAATGCATACTGAAGTAAGTTAATAAGATCTCTCGAAATGTCATAAGATAAATATGCCTTCGTTTAATATCTTGAAATAAAATTTATCAACTTCTGTATTTTTTGAGACCCATGAACAGACGATATAATAACAGGACACAGAGGGAATCAAGAACATAGGCATCCCTATTACTTCTAAGAATAGAGTCATTTTTTAAAGTTGCATGTTTGATCGTTTCGTTTGTATCATATGGATCATGCCAAAAGGAAAGAAGAGATAGCCTTAACATGCCTTATCATAGTATATCCAATGACTACATTGAAATTGTCTCATCTCACTTTGATCTATAACAACGATAATAATGCTATCGTTAAGCTACGAAAGATGCAACTATGGTACAGCTAACGACAAGCTTATTTATTATTAAAATGGGCAACATCTACCTTGTTCGCCTTTCTTTCCCCAAGTCCACATTTCTAGGTATTGTGTGGTTGCTAATTCTCCTATTTAAAACACCATCAACATACTAAAAATATTTACCAACATAACAACAATACGAGCATTATAACCAAGTCATTCCCTGCGATTTCCAGCCATATAAAGTCATATACACAACTCCAAAATAGTCCAATAAGAGACAACAACTTCTTATAAGCCTAAGCCCAAGAAATAGAGTGTTCTACGTACCTTAAATAATCAAAAAATACTCAAAACTAAGTTTCCCTTAGCTTACAAGCACCCTTAATGGCATCACAACACCGTAGAGACTCTTTTCTTCACTTAGGCTAACTTTTGAGGATATGTCTAGGTAAAACCACCTTGGATTAGACTTGGAACCTTGGAGAGATGTTAGAGAGGTGTTGAGAGAGTTTAGGAAATTTCCTTGGTCGAAAATAGCCAAAAATGAGGCGTCCAACCCCGTTAAAATGTTCAAGGGTCGTCCACCACCTAAGTGGGTCCCATTAGGAGCTGCTAGTGCAGTCTCGCAAAAATGCGAATATCTATATACTCTGATGTCGTATCGACAAACGGTTTAATGTGTTAGAAACTAGAATCATAAATATTCAAATTGTTAGGTGGAGAATCCCGTAATTCCTTGTATATTGGGAGAAGAGCTCTGCTACATTTGACCTAATTTTCAGTACATTTATGAATGTAACTTGTGATGACCTTTGCCAACTTTTGTTCCACAACTCGCTTAGCTTCAAAATATAACATAAGACTATCATATAACTAAAATAAATCATAACATAACCTTTTTATCATGTTAATAACCCTAGTCTCACCCCAAAAGTACATGTTATGTTTTTCCAACTTGTCGACTTTTGACGAAACTTATTTTCTTCTATTCGTTTAGCTTCTAAGCCTTCCAACCCTCTTGGTACTTGTTATTCATGATCTTAAATATTTGTAACCTCCAAGGTAACATGGTTCACTTACTTTATGTACTTTCAAATATAATCTCATTTTTGAGCTTACATCAATTGACTTACGATGTACTCTCACGTATGAAAACATAGGGTGTAACACCATTCCCCCCTTTGACACATTCATCTTCATATGTTGACTTATGCACTAATCAGTCTCATAACCTATAGCTCTTACGAATACTTTAATATTGTCCTTGCCCTCTATGCAACTGTTCCGTGAATAAATCTGAAGGCCAGGGCATTTCCCCCTTTAGGCCTCTTACTCACACCACGACTTGTGGTCGGAATTAATCCAATGTCGTAACTATTGTTACCTTCTATCATGCAGAATTTATGACTTTGTCCTTGTATGTGCGACTATGTGACCCTTCTCTTCTTTTTCCTCCTGCCTTTAGCCAATCTATAGGCCGCACTTTGTGAACATGTATAGAACTATGACAAGCTATCCTTCTAGGCATCTATAGGTGTGCTGAAGTCCTTTGCTTGGTACTTTGTCAAATTTACGACTATTTCTATATCTTATTTCATAGCCTCGGTTATGTATGCTTGTGGCTTTACTAAATCTAGGTAGGTTATACTATACCATAACACTTACTTCAGTTTATTATTACCAAGATCTACTGTCCAACTTGAGGTTACTCTCTCTCAGCTTATCCTATATGTATAAATCTAAGTCCTCTAATGCTTCCTCATCACTGTTCATCTTAAGAATGATGGCCTAATCTCATCTAGTACTTTGTAACTTTTATCCATCCATTGTTGATTCAGCTTAATGTTGATCCATAATTTACCACTGATAACTTAAAGCCTCTTACGTAATACAGCGTCACTAGGGTACAAGTCGCATCGGGGAACATTTGAAGTGATTTGCCTGATCCACCTAGGGACGATACTATACTTAAATAACCTTAGTTCATAGAATGCCAATGTGACTCATCTTACATGGGGGTATTCTAATCTTTGCAATTCATGGAATCCCTTTTCTTAAATTATTACACAATCAAAGGCATAAATGTCATCCTCTTATCTATCAGAATTACACCCTTATTCTACTACCAGGGCAACATGTCATCTTGTTTAGTTGCTCCTAGTCTTAGACTCCTCTGAGTTCATTCAGGCTATACTTAGGGAAACCATCAGCTCTCTTGTTTTAATGGGCTTAATCCTGAGGCCTTACCTATTATTGTAACCTTGTCACTCATTTTTTCTAATCCTTACTCCTATCTAGCTAAATCCTTGCTGCTCTACCATACTTTAGCTTACGACCTACACATATCTATTCATACTACTCGCAACCTTCCTTTAACTTGCTAGCACCATATACTTCCTTCTGTGCCTTCTCAGTTGTCTTTAAATGTAAGCAATTACGTTTCCTGTTCGTTCTGCCACTTGTTGCATGGATACTTAGCTTACCTTAGTGCCCGCGAATACTGGAATTCACTCTAACTCATATGATTTCAAATATAACTTTTGACTTCCATTCATTAGTCACGATAGGTGCCACTTTCTTATGGAGTGCATCCAATGTTGCAGTGAGACTGTTGTTACATGACCATTTCTTCTTCAAGTTACTATGCTTAGGTTGAAGCTTTCTTCTTTATTTCCTCAGCTAGTCTTTCCTTGTAGTACTTAGGGGAGACCCTCTAAGTCTTGTAAAGTTGCGAGCTTATTACATCATATACCGAAGGGGAGGTACCTTGGTGTATGTTGTGCTAATGATATAGTTCTGATTGATGAGATGATAGGCGGTGTTAATGAGATGTTGGAGGTTTAGAGACAGACCCTCGAGTCTAAAGGTTTGAAGTTGAGTAGGACTAAGACTGAATATCTGGAGTGCAAGTTCATTGACGTGACGTGAGAATCAAACGTGGACGTGAGGCTTGACTCACAAGTCATCTCTAAGAGAGGTAGTTTCAAATACCTTGGGTTAATTATCGAGGTGTCACGCCCCAAAAGCGAGGAGCGCGACCGACGCTCAACCGAGTTAACCCGACCGAGCAAGCATGTTAGATTTCCTTCTACCCAAACTCATACATGAATAAGGAGAATATATATATATTCATTATTTGGACAAAAAGTGATCATGTCTACAATACAAATTCATTAACAATAGTTTCACCATTTTAAATCTCAAATGGAACAAGTAATACAACCACAACATAACATAGTTTGACTTCCCCAGCACCAACATATAACGCACACTATGTCTACGGAGCCTCTATAGATAGAGAAGAGTACAATGATAATGCCGGTAACAATGCCCCGGCTGTACCTCAAACATAATCCACAAAGAACAAAAGATACATGACCCCGGGAGGAAGTGGGGATCACCAAGTCAGCTGGTAAGAAGGTGTACTACTATCACTGATCAATATCTCCTGCTGTGGAACCACATGCAACCATTAAAGATGCAGCGCTCCTGGCAAAAGGGATGTTAGTACCATCGAATAGTACTAGTATGTATAACTAAACACCCTCTCAATAGAATGAAAAACATTACAACGAGGAATAATCATAAAATCAATGAAAGTCTCGAACAATACCAAAACATCAAGTTTCACGTAAATTCCCATATTTTCAGATTGGTGATTCTTAGCACCGATATACCATTGTTCATAATACCATTATTCATAATACCAGTACCACTGTACTATTAGCACGGAGTCTGATCACGACCCAATCAGCTAGACTATCTATTTAGAGACATCAACCACAATCACTCTCAATATTAATCCCCCCGTATTTGTAACACGGATTCCGATCACGACCCGATCGGCTAGGCTATCTCATTAGAGACATCAACCACAATCACAATTTCAATTACAATTTCCAGCACAATCACCACCATGTGTGCTGCATGGTGTTCGATCATGGCCCGATCAGCTAGGCTATCATATTCGAGATATCAACCTTTTTATATCAATCATGGCATTTCATACTTCTTTCACATCTTTTCATTTCATTGGCACTAGTGGCCACAGTTATAAATTTATTCTTGGCACATTGGCCGTATTTAGTATTTCATGCTCACCTTTTCAATTTTAAACATCATCATCATGATCAACAACAAATACAATTCAATTCAAGGTTCGTAGTACACATGTGAGCAATTAAGAGTCTTAGGCACATAAAGATATTTCACAAAATTTGTCATAATAGCCTTCGTTTGAACTTGACTTGAAGTTGAAACATTATTAATGCACAACCCATATTTTGAACACACCCTCAATTGATAATATAACATGAATAATGCATTTGGGATACTTATTGAACATATAGCTTTCGACACAAACTTACTCGGAATAGCCAATTTATAATGAACCACTCGGTTCTTACATAAATTACATGAACATCATGGGATTCAATTCTAAGAGAAGAGTTTATCCAACTTACATCAATAGAGCTTCCTTAAACTCTAAAATATTCCAGAATTCTTAGCAACATCAATCTATTTTAGAAATATAACAAGTTGAACCAAAATTAGGAAGATGATCATGGTTCTAGCTCATTTGAGCATTTTATTAAACACTAGGTGTGCATTAAGGTTTCAAGGTCCTTTTATGGAGAATTCCATCATCCCACACCCCATTGTTTACCATTCTTTGCTCAACAATCTTCTTACACCCTTTGATAACACATGCATGAAAGATCAACAACTCCCATGCCCAAAAATTATCTTACTAATTACCCAATTCAAGACAAAATTTGAAGTTGAGGGTTAGGGTGTTGAATCTTACCTTTAGGATGAAGTCCTTGTGAGTTTTCCTTCTTAATCTTCCAAGATTTGAGCAAGAATTGAAGAACAATTATTGAGGAAATCTTTCTCACTCTAGGGCACTCTCTCTCACTCTAAAATGTCAGATTTTAGATCAAAAATGGTCCATTGCTTCTATTTAACGAAGTAGGGTCGGGTTGTAAAAACCCAAAAATATTGCCCGAAATAGGATCTGCGGTCGCATATGCGACCGCATAATGGATGTGCGGTACACAGAACATGCCACATAATTAGCCTCTAGAACTGGGCATGACTGACTCTATTTGCGGTAGCATAATGCACCGCAAAACTGGTCTGCTGTTGTATAATGCGGCGCAAACCTGACCTACAAAATGGCCCATCCCTGCCTCACTCTGCCTCACTCTGCGGCCATTATGCGGTCCACAGAGTGATTCTGCGATCTCATAGTGGGCCGCAGAAATGTCCTCTTTTGTCAAAAAGTTTATTTTACTCTCCAGTGCATTGTTCAACCCAAAAAGTACGAGGGGGGTGGAGAGATAGATGTACATGTCACGCATCGTATAGGGGTAGGGTGGATGAAATGAAGGTTATCGTCTGCAATACTGTGTGACAAGAATGTACCGCTGAAACATAAGGGCAAGTTCTATAGCGAGGTGGCTAGACTGGCCATATATTATGGGGTAGAGTGTTGGCCAGTCAATAATTCCCATATCCAGAAGACGAAAGTAGCAGAGATGAGGATGTTTAGATGGATGTGTGGGAACACTAGGTTCTATAATCCCCGACTCGTAAAACCAATTCGGCAGCATGCAACATTATATTTCTTTTGCAAATTCTTTTACGGGGCCTTACATTCTCCCCCAATTAGGATCATTCATCCTTGAATGAGGGTAAATATCCGCCATTAGCATCGTATGTGGCCCAACTGTTAATTCACATACACCCGTAGTTTCAAAATTTGGCTAACTCCCTAAATTTCCAAAATATTTTGCCAGAGTCTCCCCTGTAACTCGGCCTATCCACAAAAGATCAGTGCTAGAGATCCTAGCACAAACCACGTCATCCAAAAGCTCATAAACCATTGTATTTGTAAGGCCCCGTAAAAACTTTACGTAAAATCCAGGGTTTCGTGGTGCCGAGGTAGGCGTATGTGTTAATGATGGCCGCGGTACAGACTTATTGGGTTGAACAGTACGCTGGGGAGTTGATGGAAAATGCTTTGCAGAAAAAGGCATTTATGCGGCCCACTATGTGTTTGCAGAATCGCTCTGTGGGCCGCAAAATAGCCGCAGAGTGAGCCAGTCAACCGGGCAAATATTGGATGTCATTTCACGGAAAATTATGCGACCGCAAAATGATTTCGCGAACAGTACATTGATCGCAGAACCAGCATGCAGATTATTTGGAGGGAAGTTCCGCGGTGCATTATACGACCATAAAACGGATCTGTGGGCCGCAAAACGGCCACATACCCAGGCAGTGGTGCCCAATTCCGGAGGGCCATTTCGCAAACCGCAGAGGCATCATGCGGTCGCATATGCGACCGCAGATCTGTGTCGGGTCTCTGATTTTTCTAATTTTTGAACCTGACCCCATTCTAATATAATACCCTTGGGGATCATTTTAAAGGGGAAAAACATATATTTCTAGAGTGAGGGAGTGTCATAGAGAGATAAAAGGAGTTCCTAATCTTCATCCACCAATTCTTTCTCAATCTTGGAAGATTAATAAGGAAAGAACACTAGGTCTTCATCCTAGAGGTAAGATTTTACACCCTAACCCTTAATTTCGAAATTTAACTAGAAATGGGCAATTAGTAAGATAATTCATGGGTATGGGAGTTGTTTAATTTGCATGCATGTGTTATCAAGGGATGTAGGTAGATTGGTGACCTAAAAATGGCAAAGCATGGGTTGTGGGAATATGGAATCCTCCATAAAAGGACCTTGAAACCTTAATATGCACCTAGTGTTTGATAAAATGCTCGAATGAGCTAGAACCATGATCATCTTCCTAATTTTGTTTCAATTTGTTACATTTCTAAAATAGATCGAAGTTGTTAGGTATTTCAGAACATTTTAGAGCCTAAAGAAGCTCAAGTGAGGTATGTTGGCTAAACTCTTCTCTTAAAATTGAACCCCACAATATCCATGTAAGTCCCGAGTTGCTTATTGTGAATCGATTACCCGGATAAGCTGGTGTCAAAAGACATCCGGGATCAATATGTAATTCAATGCTCTTGTTATGTTGTACTACTATTTGAGAATGTGTTCAAAGTATGTGTTGTATATCTAAATTCCTTGACTTCAAGTTGTGTTTCAAGTGAAAGCTAATGAAAATTGTGTAAGAAACCGTAATGCGCCTAAGACTCCTATTTGCTCATATGTGTGCTTAAATGTCTTGAATAGAAATGCCTTGTTGTTGGAAAGTCCATGGTGATGGTTGAAAGTACAAAGGTGTGCATTCAATACGAAACAAGAAATATAAAATACGTAATGCGCAATGTGAAATATGAAACACGGCCAACGTGTCAAGAGAAATAATACAATTGTGACCACTAGTGCTAATAAAATGAAAAGATATGCTATAAGTATGAAACGTGATGATTGATAGAAAAGGGTGATGTCTCACATGAGACGACCTAGCTGATCGAGTTATGATCGGACACCATGACGCACACATGGTGGTGACTATATTGGAAATTGTAATCAAAACTATGAACAGTGGTATAACGGTACTGATGGTCTCCCAACTTAAAATGTGGAAATTTACTTGAAAACATATATCATTAACTAATTTGATATTTGGTAGTTGCTTGAGGATTTAACTAATATCATGATTTTCCTAACTTGCATTAATGTTCGTTCTTGTGAGAGGGTGTTTAGTCATATATACTAGTACTATTTGACAGTACTAACGTCCCTTTTTCTGGGGGGGCTGCATCTTTCATGGATGCAGGTGGTTCCACAGCTGGCTGCACTGATCGGTGATAGCCACACACTGTCTTCCCAGGTGACTTGGTGAGCCCTACTTCACTCGGGGTCATGTATCTTTTGTTCATTATATCATTCTGTTTTGAGGTATAGCCAGAGCCTTGTTGTCGGTACTATCATTGTACTATTTGTATTTATTATAGGCTCCATAGACATAGTGTGGGTGTATATGGGTGCTGGGAAAGTCAAACAAATTATGTTGTATTTCGATCACTTGTTCGACTTCAAACCACAAGAATGTGTGTATTTTAAGACTTATTAAATGAAGTAACTAATGGTAATAAATTTGGTATTGTCTACATGATCTCCTTATTGGTTAATTAAGAAAGATACGTGTTCCCTTTAAACCACAGGCAAGTTTGGGTAGAAAGTATTCAACAGGCTTGCTTGACCGTGTTCACTCGGTTGAGCGCTGGTCGCGCTCCCCGATTTTAGGGCATGACAAACTTGGTATCAGAGCCTAAGGTTTTAGAGTGTCCTAGGATGTCTTGGAGCCATGTCTAGTAGAGTCCTTCCTATCGGTGTGTTGTCGACCACATCTATAATTAGGAGGCTACTTGGACATTTAGGAATAATACCCTTATTCGATGTGTTTGATCGTGCGATAAAGCTGATTGTACGATTGTTCCTCCTTTAACTCGTGCATTGCTCTAACTTTCAGTAAATGGCACCTAAGAAGAAGGCAAAAAATGGCCAAGGAGCTGATGTTACCCCGGGAGTGGCAGTTGATTCTATCATTGATGATGCGGGTGAACACCCGAGGGGTGAGGATATTCCCCTGATTACTACACCGACTGGTTGTACTATTCTTTCTTAGGGTGCACCAGTTCCTACACCTGACGAGGGTGAAACGAATCCTCCAATTGATATTTTGGTTCCACCTATAGCCCCGGCTTCCGGTCCTGGTGTTTCTTATGAGGATATTAGGAGATCCATACTGATGTTGGCTCAGATAGTGGCTTCCCATGCCTATATGTCGAATGTTGCCCCCAACTCTTCTAGTCAGCAAAAGGACTCTATTGGTTCCAGGGTTAAGAGGTTTCTTCAGTTAGATCCTCCAGTGATCACGGGTACTGATCCCGCGGAGGATCCCCAGGATTTCATCGATGAGATGCACAAGATACTCAGGGTTGTGCGTACTACTAAGGCAGAGGGAGTGGAGTTGGCCTCCTAAAGCCTGAATGGGGGTGGCCTATTCTTGGTTTAAGATGTAGGAGGACTTCCGTGAGGATGGGAGCCCTTTGGCGATGGAGTGAGTTTGCCGATGCTTTCATGGATCATTTTTTGCCTGCCGAGACTAAGGCAGCCCGTGCTGCGGAGTCTGAGAACCTAAAATAGGGTAGAAAGAGTGTGTGGGAGTATAATATGTAGTTTGTGCGCCTGTCCAAGTATGCTATTCACATGTTGCCCTCTATGGAGGCTAGATTTCATCGTTTTGTACAGGGCAATAGCCTTTAGGTTATCAATGAGGCCGCAACAGCTGCCTTGAATTCTGACATGAACTATGGGAAGATGGTAGCATTTGCTCAAGCTACAGAGAACCGTAAGTTGAAGAACATAATTGAGCGAGAGTGTAACACCCCATGTTTTCACACGTGAACGTACGCCATAAATAAATTGATGGAAGCTCGGAAATGAGATGTTACATCCCGCATTTTCGTATGTTAAAGTTTCGTCGTAAGTTAATCGACGTAAGTTCGGGAATTGGATTATTTTGAGATTATAAGCATTATGCTATTTCAAGCAAGTGACGAGTAAATTCATGAAGGTGAGAGGGTAAGCAAATCGAAGAAAATGAATTTCATCCGAGTTTGACATTTTTGATAAAGTACGACCCGAGCTAAAATACCCAATATTTATGGACTAGTACCATACATGGTACCAGATGGCCATGATTGTAAGGTGTATGAAGTGTGTTAAAAATTGAGTAGTATTTTAAGTAATTTGAGATAAGTTTTAATTATGTGGGTAATTGGTTAATTATTGGTTAGTGGAGATTATCAAGTTAATCAAGAAATTAGTGGTTAATTAAGCATAATTTTGATAAGGTTGAGTGCTCCCAAAGTGGCAGCATGTGTAAAGCTTTCATCAAGCTTAATGTGACTAAGGATGTTATGAGCTAGGTGGCATCTTGAAATGGACTCTTGGCTATAAGCCATAAAAGGCTCTCAAAATCACAAATATATGGAATGGAACATGAGTGCTTTAGCAAAAATCCATACAAGACTTCTCAAATTTATCAAAAGGCACATAAGATTATGATCAAAATTCAACAAAAGGCTTCTTTAATATACAGAATGGAGATGCTTGCATCTAACCTCCATGTAACGAGCCTTCAGCAAAAGAATTTATCCGAGGCTATAGTACGAGACTTCTTAGAAATTTAGCAATGGGATTTTGCGATTCTAAAGGAGTACAGTGCAATCTTTCTCAAGAATATCATATGGATTTTTCCCAACTTCGATCCGCCATTACGTATTTCGTCGCAATTAACGTGTGTTATAGGAATTGTCAAGAAAATCAACTCAGGTATGTTAAGGCTATCCCTTCTTTCATTTGGCATGATCTATACGACACAAACAAAACGAGCAAATGCACAATTTCCATAAATGACTCTATTTATTGAAATACTAGAGATTCTTATGTTCATGATTCCCCATGTGTCATATTATTCTATCATCTATTCATGGGTCTCAGAAAATACGTAAGTTGATAAAGTTTATTTCCTGATATTAATCAAAGGCTTAGTGATCTTATGACATTGACCCATGACCAGATGGCGTTATATACGTGTATATATATGTGTGTATATATATATATATATATGTATGTGTGTATATGGGATATGGGAAAAAGGCTATGACGTTATATAAGCACCGCCACCTGATTAGCTGATATACGTTGATGATTTTACCCACAGTGGCTGATATGATATGATGGGATGCCCTCAGAGGCTTGATGATTTTATGAACACATATACCCATGGATGGTATGATATTTATGCGCATATGCATGATATTATAATACTAAATGATTCACATAGATATTCAGATATACATGTCGAGTCTTTTACTCCATATTTTTCTCATGTCTAATGTTTACTAATTTTCATTCCTTACATACTCGGTCCATTATTTTTACTGACATCCCTTTTGCATGGGGATGATGCATTTCATGCCCGCAAGTCTCGATAGATAGGTCGAGAGTCCACCAAGTAGGCTATCAGCTCAGCGGAAGATGTTGGTGTGCTTCATTTCCTCCGGAGTTGCTATTGGTCAGTATGATTAGGAAATGTGTTGATTGGTATGGCGGGGCTCTGTCCCGACCTTTATAACATTTATGTATCCTTAGAGGCTTGTAGACATATATTGTGTACGTGAAAGATTTTACGGCCTTATCGGCCTATGTTCAGTAAAATCTTGGTATTATAGGCCCTATGTCACATGTATACTTGTTACGTCAAATTGGGTCATCTTATATTGAGTATTCCCTTGTGTTTATATGGTTTGCCCATGACGACCCGTTTGGCCCATTTGCCAATGACAGTACGATAAGAATGATATGAAATGTTGGTACTCGGTTAAGTAAGGTATCGGGTGCCCGTCGCGGCCCATCGGTTTGGGTCGTGCCAGAGAGGGTAGCAGTAAGGCCCGGTCTGTGGGCAACTTTGGGAATTCATTTGGTGGCGGTAGGTCAACATTCAGGGGAGGGTCATCAGGGCCATCCCAGTCTTTTGCTCAGTCTTCAGCCAGTACACCTAGCGCTTGATAAAATACTCAAATGAGCTAGAACCATTATCATCTTCCTAATTTTTGTTCAATTTGCTACTTTTCTAAAATAGATTGAAGTTGCTAAGATTTCTGCAACATTTAGAGTTAAGGAAGTCCAAGTAAGGTATGGTGGCTAAACTCTTCTCTTAGAATTTAACACCACAATATCCATGTACGTCCTGAGTTGCTTATTGTGAATCGATTACCCGGATAAGCTGGTGTCAAAAGACATCTGTGATCAATATGTAATTCAAATGCTCTTGTTATGTTGTACTACTATTTGAGAATGTGTTCAAAGTAGGGCTTGCATATCTAAATGCCTTGACCTCAAGTTGTGTTTCAATGGAAAGCTAATGAAACCTTGTGTAAAAAATCGTAATGTGCCTAAAACTCTTATTTGCTCAAATGTGTGCTTAGATGTCTTGAATAGAAATGCCTCGTTGTTGGAAAGTCCATGATGATGGTTTAAAGTAAAAAGGTGCACATGAAATACGAAAAATGAAATACAAATCACGTAATGCGAAATGTGAAATATGAATTGTGAAATATGAAACACATGCAAACGTGCCAAGAGAAATAATACAATTGTGACCATTAGTGCCAATGAAATGAAGAGATGTGCAAGAATTATGAAATGGGATGATTGATAGAAAAGGGTGATGTCTCACATGAGACGGCCTACCCGATCGGGTCGTGATCGGACGCCATGCCGCACACATAGCGGTGACTGTGTTAGAATTGTAATTAAAAGTTTGATTTGGTTGATGTACCGCATGAGACGGCCTAGCCGATTGGGTCGTGATCGGATGCCATGCCGCACACATGGCGGTTACTGTGTTAGAGTTGTAATTGAAATTGTGATTTGGTTGATGTCTCGCATGAGACGTCCAAGCCAATCGGGTCATGATCGGACGCCATGCCGCACACCTGGTGGTGACTGTGTTGGAAATCGTAATCGAAATTGTTAATAGTGGTATACTGATAACAAAGATTTCCCAACTTAAAATTGAAAATTTATTTAAAACTTATCTTATCTCTAATTTGATATTTGGTAACTGTTTGAGGCTTTAACTGATATTATCACTGTCTTTACTTGCGTTGCTGCTCATTGCTTTGAGAGAGTGTTTAGTCATATATAGTAGTACTTTTCAACAGTACTAACATCCCTTTTGACGGGGGCGCTGCATCTTTAATGGATGCAGGTGGCTCCACAGCAGGCGACACTGATCAACAATAGCACTACACTCTTTTCCCAGCTGATTTGGTGAGCCCTACTTCACTCGGGGTCATGTATCATTTGTTCATTTTATCACCATGTTTTGAGGTATAGCCGGAGCCTTGTTGCCGGCACTACTATTGTACTCTTTTTGTATCTAATATAGGCTCCGTAGACGCAGCGTGGGTGGTATATTGGTATGTGGAAAGTCAAATTGGTAATATTGTAATTGTATCACACATTCCACATCAAACTATGAAAGAGTATGTATTTTGGAACTTATAAATGATGTAACTACTGATAACGCGTTTGAGTTGTTGTTTACTTGATCCCCCTCATCACTTAATTAATGAATTGGATTTTACTATTATTCTTGAATATGTTCGGGTAGAAGGTAATGTACAGGCTTTCTCGGTCAGGTTATCTCGGTTGAGTGCCGGTCGCGAACCTTGCGTTTGGGGCGTGATACTTCCTTGCATAGTTTCTCGGTCTTCTCTGTATGAGAGCTTTAGAGAACATCAGTATGACGACACCTATTTGCTTGCCCTTAAGGACACAATGCATCACGGCGATGCCAAAGAGGTTTCTATTAGAGATGATGGGGTGTTGCGGATGTAGGGCCAGATATGTGTGCCCAATGTGGATGGTTTTCATGAGTCTATCCTTGAAGAGGCTCACACTTCGTGGTATTCCATTCATCCAGGTGTCACCAAGACGTATCAAGATTTGAGTCAGCACTATTGGTGAAGAATGAAGAAAAATATAGTAGAGTTTGTGGCTCAGTGTTTGAGTTGCCAACAGGTTAAGTACGAGCATCAGAGGTCGGGCAATTTGCTTCAGAGACTTGATATTCCCCAGTGGAAGTGGGATCATATTACCATGGATTTCGTTGTTGCGCTCCCACAGACCTTTAAGAAATTTGACGCAATGTGGGTTATTGTGGATAGACAGACCAAGTCTGCACACTTCATTCCGATTGTGCCTACCTATTCTTCAGAGCAGCTGGCTCAGATCTATATCCATGAGATTGTTCGTCTCCATGGTGTGCTGGTGTACATTATCTCCAATCGAGGCACGCTCTTCACATTGTATTTTTGCAGAGCTGTGCAGCGTGAGTTAGGCACACAAGTTGAGTTAAGTAGAACATCTGAAACCCCAGACAGACGGGCAGTTCGAGCGCACCATTCTGATCTTGGAGGATATACTTTTGCCTGTGTTATGGATTTCGGGGGTTCATGGGATCGGTTTCTACTGCTTGTAGAGTTGGCCTACAACAACAACTACCTATCGAGTATTTAGATGGCTCCTTAGAAGGCCTTATTGTCACAACCCAAATCGGAGTGCCGCGAAGGGAACCATGTGCCTTAATCAACCGAGTACCAACATAACGTATCTTTCTTATCACACCATCATGGATAAATAGGACATAAGGGTCGTCATGAGATAACCAAAATAAAACGTAAAGGAATACTCAACATAGGACGATCCAGCATGATATAGAAACTTATACATGTGACATAAGGGCCTATAAGGCCGACATGATCATTTGTACACTCAAAACATACGCCAATAATGACATACAAGTACCCATATACATGACATCTATCTACAAGCCTCTAAGAGTACATAAAAGTTATAATGCCCGGGACATGGCCTCGCCATACCAATCAATATATGCCCAGAGCATACTGACCAAATAGGCAACTCCGGAGCAAGTGGTGTGCACCAACACCTTCCACTGGGCAGATAGCTTACTAGGAGGACTGCCAACCTGTCTATCGGGACTTATGGGCATGAAATACAATGTCCCCAAGCAAAAGAGACTTTAGTACTAATAAAGTATTGAGTATGTAAGGCATGAAAAGAAGTATATAAAAGACGCTAAAGAAACATGGATTAAAGGACTCAATTTGTAAGTCTGGCTCAGTAATTATGAAATATTCATAGTGTCATGTATATGGGTATAAATGTCATATCATGCATAGGTATATGCGTACATAACATCATCAAGCCTCTAAGGACATCCCATCATAAACGTATGCCAGTTGATAAGATGGCTAGTACATATATAAAACAGTAACCTTTCCCCATACCACATATACATATAATATATGTTTATATAACTCCATCTGGTCATGAGGCAATGTACATGTATATATGAATGCAATGCATAATGAAGTAAGTCAATAAGATCTCTCGGAATGTCATAAGATAAATATGCATTCGTTTAATATCGTGAAATAAAATTTATCAACTTATGTATTTTCTGAGACCCATGAACAAACGATATAGTAATAGGACACAATAGTAATCAAGAACATAGGCATCCCTATTACTTCTAAGAATAGTCATTTGTGAAAGTTGCATGTTTGCTCGTTTCGTTTGTGTCATATGGATCATGCCAAAAATAAAGAAGAGACAGCCTTAACATGCCTTATCACAGTATGTCCAATAACCATGTTGCAATCGTCTCATCGCACTTTAATCTACAACAACGATAATAATGCTATCGTTAAGCTATGAAAGATGCGACTATCATACAACGAGCGACAAGCTTATTTATTATTAAAATAGCAGCATCTCCCTTGTTTTCCTTTCTTTCCCCGAGTCCATAAAAACAACAAGATCACATACGACCTTCAACTATATACTGCCAGCACCACAACACACCAAATATCCCAACAACACAACTCACCCTACACAACAACAAGTGCACAAATGTCACCAACTGAACTACTACTTAACACGACGAGCAGTAAGCTTGGATTGGAACCAAACCCCAACTCTTTTTACCATCTCCCCTATACTTAAAACACCTTCAAACAGTCTAGAATATAAAAACATATATTGGCATGACATTGCAACCTTATATCCATCATAAAAGTAACATCAAGCAACCCAAAAACATATTACAACAATATAGACAACTTCTAGGTATTTTGTGGTTGCTTATTCACCTGTTTAAAACATCATCAACATACTAAAAATATTTACCAGCATAACAACAACACGAACATTATAACCAAGCCATTCCCCGTGATTTCCAGCCATATCAAGTCATATACACAACTCCAAAATAGTCCAATAAGAGACAACCACTTCTTATACAACTTCAAGTTATATCTTGTAATTCTTCATCAAAATAACTTAACCAACGCATATATAAGCTTAAGCCCAAGAAATAGAGTGTTATACATACCTTAAATAATCAGAAAAAACTCAAACCAAAGCTTCCCTTAGCTTACAAGCACCCTTAATGGCATCACAACACCATAGAGACTCTTTTCTTTACTTAGGCTAACTTTTGAGGATAGGTCTATTAGAGAGGTGTTGAGAGAGTTTGGGAAATTTCCTTGGTCAAAAATAGCCAAAAATAAGGTGTCCAACCCCGTTAAAATGTTCACGGGTCGTCCACCATGTATATGGGTCCCATTGGGAGCTGCTAGTGCAGTCTCGCGAAAATGCGAATATCTCTATACTCTGATGTCGTATCGAAAAACAGTTTAATGTGTAAGCACAATAGTGTAACATGTTCACCTCAAGATTTTACTCAAAAGTACCACGTATTATTTATAACCCGCTCATTTNTATATGGGTCCCATTGGGATCTGCTAGTGCAGTCTCGCAAAAATGCGAATATCTCTATACTCTGATGTCGTATCGACAAACGGTTTAATGTGTAAGCACAATAGTGTAACATGTTCACCTCAAGATTTTAATCAAAAGTACCACGCATTATTTATAACCCGCTCATTTACTCTAACATAGAGGTCAATGACATTGCCTTTCCTTCTTGAATCAAGTGCCCTCACACATCAATAAAGAGTAGTTTCACACAATAAAATTTAAAGAACAATTAGGAACTCAAGAGAGAAAGAATTTGCTCACTCTTAGAAACAACATTCATATGCCACAAAAGATGAAACATAATCTTGCCCGTAGTGTACTACTCTACTAATCAAGTTCATTCAATGAAGTATCCAGTAGGACTTTAATTGGTTGTAATGTAGGCAGCGGGACGGGTAGGATACATTTAGATATAAGAGTGACTAGACCTCCCTAAGAACTTTAATACATGTACTCTAACATTCAAAACCCCACACTTATGTCAAACCAAAACTCCACCTTCACATCAATATACATCAACTCCCAAATTTGAAATCAATTCATCAAGTTGATGATAAAATCCATGGAAAGGTCGAGAGGGCACCTAAAAATAGCTTTAGAAGCCACTGAATGTACACCCAATGGATTATTGGATCCATATTGATGCAATGCGGCCAAAGAGAGGGTGACTGAATTTCACTCTTTATCATTCCTTATTACTCCTAGTACAATTACATCAAGAGTTACCACTTATCCATGAAGGTTTTTCACAACAATACAACTATTGTTTCCTTTTTTTTCAATTCAAGTGGTTCTTACATTTTCAAAATAGTGCACCTTTCTTCTTATTTCATTAGTTCCACTCAAAAGCCAAACCAACTACCCCACACTTCAACTTTTACAAATTTGATAACAATTTCAAGTGCTCACGAGAGGTACAAGGTTCAAATAGATGGTCAATTCAAACAAATGAGTAAAGTTTCTAATGTAGTTTCCAAAGAAATAAGATTACAGTCTCAAAGGGGTTAACTAAGATGCATAACAATTAGATGGGTAAAAGCATATAATTGGCTCAATAAAGAAATGCCTATATCACTTCCAAGACTCAACAAAACTACTATTTCGCTTTGGAAACACACGTGGCAAGGTCTAGACCTCAAATGCAGTGCATATAATAACACAAAACCTCACACACACATGGCACATAACTCACTCAAGATCTGATTATAAAGACACTTTAGTCAAAACAGATAAGTAAAGTTAAGCTGATACCATCCAAGGCACTTGTACAAGCGTGAAAAACTGAGCCTAAGCATGACAACTAAATCACTCACTATTCTCAAGACATAATAAAGTCAAGAGATATTGCTTTCATTTCAAATCACAGCACAAGGTTTCCTACTTTTACAAAATAAAAACTAACTACACCCGATTCAAACAAAACCCTTTGAAAAACATCATGGCACAAAGAAAAACCAAGGGAGAATTGATAAACTACCTAACAAAAGATGTTTTTTGTCCTTTTCTTTCGACTGTAATCCCTCAAGAAACCTGTCGAATGATATCCATTGTCGGGAAAAAAATTAAAATTTTTAAAATTTTTATGTTTTTTCAATTTGTTTCTACTACTCAAACTAACAAAAGCAAAAACAATCAAACTAACTAAAGCAAAAACTAAGACTAATATACATACAACATACAAATATCCCACTCCCCACATTTTAAGTCGTGGCATGTCCCCATGGCACACAATTTAAAAAGCATAAGGTAGAGGAAACTTCCCTGAATATCGAGTCGGGGTCTAAATCAAAGTCGGGATCCATTCCACTCCCCTAAACTAGTGCACACATCCATGCATACAACTTCTTTTCAGCCTTCTTGGGGTACACCCCACACTTATCTTTTTCACTCAATGCAGCCTTCTCTTTCACACCCTTCACCTTCCACTCAACACTTGTAGCTAGCTTCTCCTTTTTTACCCCCTTTTTACATCCATCTTGAACGTTACAGTCTCTTTCCCACTCTAAGCATGAGCTTTTTCTCATGTATATCTAATATTACTCTACTTGTTGCTAATAATGGTCTTCTTTGGATGAGGTGTATCTCCTTATTCTCCTCCATCTTCACCACTATAAAGTCTACTGGAAATAAAAACTTATCCACCCACACTAAGACATCTTCAACTATCCACTCAGGTGTTATCTGTTTTTGATCTGCCAGCTGCAATGATATTGGTGCAGACCTTATCTTTCCAATCGCATTCTCTAGTTTACTATAAATTGACAAAGGCATTAGATTCATTGAGGCACCAGAATCACATAATGTTTTGTGGGAGTTTGTTTTTCAAGATTGCACTGCAATGCTCTGTGAGCTTGACTATCGATGTCTCTTCTATCTTCTTATTCTTTGTAAGGATCTCCTTCAAGAACTTTGCATAAGCTTGCATTTGTAAGAGAACTTCGGTGAATGGCATGTTTACATTAACCTGTCTCAGCATATCTAAAAATCTCTCAAACTGCTTGTCCAACTTTTCTCTATAGAGATTTTAAGGAAAAGGTTGAGCAGGCATGTGCTTGGTCTCTTCATTAGAGTCCTCCCTTCTTGAAGTTTCCTCCCTCTTCTTTTTATCTACTTCCTTCTTACCTTTCTTCTTCTTACCATCTTCAATTTTCGGTTCCTCCCCGCTTTCTTTTTTAGGTATCACTTCTTTTTGGACTGGAGTGGGATCTTTCAATTCTTGCATGCTTCTCAAGGTCACAACATTTACCGTTTCTTTGGGATTCTTTTCAGTATCAGTTGGCAGAGTACATGGGATTCTTTCAGACAATATATTTGCAATTTGTCTCACTTATCTCTCCAAGTTATGCAAAGTTGTTCCAAGTTCTTTAATAGTTGTACCATGAGCATCTAATCTCTCATCTGTCTTGATAATGAAATACTTCATCAAATCTTCTAACCTAGTCTAAATTGGTGGTTGTGGCTCAAACTCCAGCCTCTCTTGAAATCTGGAGTTATTTTATTGCCATGCATTTGCTGTACCCCATGTGAACTCCATGAAAAGCCGGGGTGCTTCTGACCCATTGCATTGAAATTATAATTACCCACATCATTCACTTCCTCAATGGTAGCCTGACACTCATGAGTAGGGTGTCCTCTTCGACATATATCACAGGCTGCCTGAGGCTTATTATGTATCGAGGCTAAGGTCAAATTCCTTATTTCTTTGGCCATGGCATCAAGTTATACCTGCACAAACGTGTTAGTATCAACCTGTTGAATACTAGTTGATCTTCTTCTTTCAGCAATCTCCGAGGGCCACTGATTTGCTTCTTCAGATAACTCATCTAGAATTATGACTATCTCCTCTGGAGTCTTTTTATAAACGGACCTCCAGCTGCATCGCTCAATGTTCTACGTGAGGTTGGTGTAAATCCATCCCAAAAGTCCTGGAGTTGCATCCAGAGTTCAACTTCGCTATGTTGACACTTTCACACAAACTCCTTAAACCTCTCCCAAGCTTCAAACACAATTAAGTATCGTTCTGGTAGATGTTATGGATTTCTCTTCTAAACATGCTCATCTTAGCTGAGGAGAAATATTTAGTAAGACAGTTTTTGGTCATCTCCTCCCATGTTCAAATTGATCCCTGGGGCAAGCTTCGAAGCTAATGCTTTGCATCATCTTTGAGAGTGGAGGGGAATGCCCTTAGGTAAACTGCATCTTGTGACACACCATTATATTGAAAGGTGTTCATGATCTCCTTGAAGTCCATTACATGATTGTTCGGATATTCGTTCTGCTTTCCTCTGAAGACACAATAATTTTGAAGCGTTTGAAGTAACCCTTGATTCAACTCGAAATTATTAGTTGCAACTGGGGGAGGTCTCACACTTGATAACCATTGGTCGGGAGCTATGTTTTCGATTTGGTATACACCCAAGGTCTGATTCTGTGGCATTCTCCGAGTCCTCTTTTCTCCATATACAATTTCTGCATCTCTAATAGTTGCTTCTTCAGCATCACTTGTAGCTTTTTCTATTCATTGGGCTGCCTCCATCGCAGCCAAATCTATATTATCATCATCTCCGGCCATATTTTATTCGGTTTACGATTTCCAAACCTTCTCTATATTCTCAAGGAGATTTCTTTCCTTCCTCAACTGTCGAAATTGTCTCTCTATTTCTGGCTCGTATGGTTGCACTTCTTTCCCAGACGATTGAGTCATGCACCAATCTAACCGGTAGCTTGCGCATAGTCAAAGAAACACCAACAATAAAAAGACAAAAATAAAATAAAAAGAAAAATTCATGAATTAGCACTACAAACTATTTCCAACACTATTGATTGCCAATCCCCTACAATGGCGTTAACATTTGACGAGCGCGAAACACACACTTTAATATGCTCGATAAATGAATATAGTAAAATATAATATCGTATCCATAAGGATTGCAGTTAAATAGTATATTTGTAGTTTATAGCTAGATTGCTATCCAAGATGATCAACAATTGAGATTTCTGTAACTAAAACTAAAGTTAACTAAGAATCTAACCTTTTGGCTAATGACAATCGATGCAAGTAGTGAGCAAAGAAGGTTATCAATTGGGAAAAGATAGTGTTGATAGGATAGGTGCAAGACAAATGTTGGGATTTAACTCTAGATAATTCACTTCTAATGTTCAAGTGAGTCTCTCGAATTCACTAGTTAATTAATTCAATTGTTTAGTAGAAACTCCTCTCTCGATTAAGTCTCTACCTCACAAGATAAACTAATTTAAGATCGGTGAAGATATGCACGAGATAGTAGTAGATTGGTCTTTAGGAGAACCTCTCTCGATTATCCTCCTAACTAGGTTTAATCAACAATTCAATTAGCCTCTTTCGATTACTAAGAAGAATTAATGAATTCAACCAACAAGATAGAATGCAAGAATATCACAAGTTATGCCTCTCTCGATTACATGAACAAGTGAATATAGATGCAACGATTAAAACATCCAAAACGATGCTATACATAAAAACTAGAGTTAATATCCACAAACAAGTATCAATACCCCAAATATGGAGCAATTCATCACAACAATGTTTAAATCAAAGGAAAATATAAAATGATCCTAACTCTTGTCTTTAGTAAGGATTGAATGATGAAATATTTTTGCTTTTGCTTCTACACCTCCCCCTTGGATTCCTTAGGTCTAAGATGTGTCAAAAGTCCTAAAAAAACATTTTTACATGTATTTATACTTACTAGGGTCGAGCCCAGACAAAAACACCTTTTCCTGCATGAAATAGGATTCCAGCTCTATAAAAGTTTCACAGGCGTGCCGCATGGGGCGACGCGCCAGGCGGGGCTGTAGTGGGATTGGTCAAAGAGCGTGCAAAATTGAATGGGGCAGAATTTGGGAAGCCGCGTCGCCCCACACGCCACCGCACGCGCTGCGGTTGTGTGTTTTTGTCAGAGTGAATCTTTTGCCTTGCGTTTTGAAATTCAGATATGGTTCTCAACCCCCAAATGCGATCCCGGATTAATACCCTAGGCTTTTACTCAGACTTCAAAGCTCCAAATAGCTCGATTTCATTCCATAATATCTATATAGCTTGGAATCACTCCTACTAGGCATAAAACACGCAATTAGTGCAAAACACTAGCGATTAAAGCTCAAACTCAATTGAAGTGCAGTAAATTAGAGTGCGATAAGCGACTAAAATACGGAATTATAGCCTACTATCAGACTGTACGGACAACTCACGTGCCAGCAGGATAACTCTCACACAGAAGGAAAGTACACGGGAGCACATGTAAATGGTCAATAACATCAGGATTCATCTTCTTAAACTAATATAGGTGATTTATTTACGTGTATGGTTGTACAAGTGTTCTACCACAATTCAAGTAAACAAGCAAGAGTAGAGACAATGAATGACACATAAGAAACGATCACCACAAAATGTACATGGTCTAACTCACACAGGGTATGCACACCACTACA
>AWOL01S0011975.1:67645-86985 GCA_000715115.1 Nicotiana otophora | reverse complement strand
GGGATCAGGTTGCACGCCGCAGCAGGCCATGTTGGCTTATATTAGTGCTTGGGAAGGATCCGCTACTCCGGAGTCTAACATACCAGCAGTAAGCGCAAGTACCGTACAGTGGTGAGTGACTGAGTGTGCTGAGTGATTGAGCGTGACAAATGGGAGTGCGAGATAGTTTTAGAGTGTGAGTACATGAGGTCATCACTGTCATGCATTGCATTTAACATGCATACTTGACATACAGGCATAGAGAGGCATTTCCTCATGCTACACAGTTTTGTGACATTCATGATTTCACATGCACATTGACATGTAGGCATAGAGTTGCATTTCCTCATACTACATGGTTCTGTGACATTCATGATTTCACATGCACATTGACATGTAGGCATAGAAATGTACTTCCCTCATGCTATCTGAGAATGAAATATTTTATCTGTTATTGAAAGTTTTTGGGAAAAATCGCAGTTTTCTTATTTACTCATATTTTTGTGATTTCGGTGAATGATTAAGGTTTTACTATTATACTTGAAAAGCATTCCCATTTTTCCATAACTATGAACGAGTTGAGCATCATATCTTTGAGTTATTACTTGTGCTGCTTTTATTATATTGTTACAAGTTGTTCTTGGCTATTGGTGTTGGACTCTGACTGTTGTCCAAGCTCGTCACTACTTTTAACCTAAGGTTAGGTTTGTAACTTATTGAGTACATGTGGTTGGTTATACTCATACTACACTTCTGCACCTTACGGACAGATTTTGGAGCTTATGTTGTTGCGAGTGGTGAGAGCTGGCATTGAAGATGTACTTGCGCTCCTGTTATAGCTGCCTCTTATTCTTGGTAGCTTTCGATTTATAAATCTGTTTATATACGTTTCGAACAGATGACGTATTTATTTCATACCAGCTTTGTAAACTCTAAATCTTAGAAGCTCATGATTTGTACTACCAGTTCTTGGGGAATTGTATAAAATTCAGTTATTTGATTTTTGACTTTTATCATTATCATTATATTCTGGTTTATTGTGAATTGACTTACCTAGTTAAATTTTGGGTCGAGACACAAGAGGTCCTAGTAGGAAACCATGTCATCCTAAAGCTCATAAGCCACTGTATTCTCTCATAAGCACCCAATAGCACCGCAACTAAAATGCCCACTTTAAAGAGACCTTATATGAATCTAAAGTTGTTTCCTTAACCTCTCTGATACTGAAATGTAGAACCAATAGTGATACAAATATACCGCAAGTCTCGGCACCTTCCAATGCAAATCTCAGATCTTAACCACATACAAATCCGAAAAATCCTCAAATACCACATATGAAGCTTGAACTGATTAAACTCTTCTCGAGAGTCATCTACTCTGCTCAAATCCCCAGCGTACCATCGATATGAGCCGAATAACTTGTACTTCATTAACACACAAACACCTTAAGAAGTAACCTACATCTCTAAGCATCCGAGTGAATCTCTACTCCCTACACACTACCTCTACGACAAATAACAAACTCGAATCACTACCAAATTTCCATATATCCATAAATTGTAATACATCATGCATCGAGAAATTTCCTTACTCGAGTGATCTCGAAATCAACCTCTTCAAGTCATAATCGATCCACAAGTATAGTTCAAATCCAAAACTAACATAACACATGACCATGCAATCTAATCATCGATAGTAGACTCCCCCACTTGGCTCAAAGCCATAGAACACAACATCCGATAACCCACAAAACCCTTACTCGATAACTGCCATAATCCCGCACTTGAATTCAAAAAACTCCTTCATACACCCACGTAGCTCTAATCATAAAATACCTCAACCTATCTACTAAGCGCATATCTATCCACGTGATAGTAGCACAAACTCCTTCAAGCAGCCCAAACTCAAATTGCTCACATGTAAGCCACCGCTAGAAAGAAACTCTCCATAGAAACATCATGCGAATCACACTTCCGTAGACTACCTCATAGGTGATAACCTACCTACTCAACCTCAAACTGGCATTTATCTATGGCATCATCTTGGTCGCAACCGCTATGCAATCGCCAAATCCTCTCGAATATAAACTCGTCATTAAGACATAAGAATATGCTTTGTTCCACAAATGAACAACATGAAAAATCCCTAACACACTCATATCTCAAGACTGTATAAACATATTAGGACAGAAATCAAGCATCCATCATCCTTTCACAACTCAAGCAAAATTCTTCTCGTCATATCCAACTATCTAAGCCCATTCCTCAATCACATAATACACATCATATAGCTATCCAAACACTCACTAAGTCATAAATCACACTCATAGGGACACAACCGGACATATAAGTCCAAAAGCACATACTCGTATAACCAAAACCACCGAGCCCAGGCTGTGGTCTGAACCTAGCCTTGAGTCCTCCAGACTGGCCTATCTTCTCAACATAGAGAACACATCTCGCATATCATCCATGACATCACAAGTCAATGCTGCACAATTGATATCGAGTGCTCACACAATATACGAGTGGATGGAAGAGAATCAAAGAAATACGCTTCAAGTTGAATCAATGCGGCGCGATAATGAAAGAAAGCTGGGAGGTTTCCTAGATGCCCTGCAGTCTCTCGAAAATAGGTATGGATGTCATCATACTGATCCACAATATTCTACTAGACACTTGCTCATGACTCGAAGAATATATGAACCTAGAGATCTGATAGCAACTTGTCACGATCCAAAATCCACCTAGTCATGGTGGCACTTATCCCAACCCGCTAGGTAAGCCAAACAATAGTCAACACAACTCCAATAAGAATAGTAAGAATCAATAAATAAAATAACTGAATTTCTATACATCAATCCAAGGATAGGTAGCACAAGTCATAAGACACTAAGGGGTCGTTTGGTATGAGGGATAAGATGGGATAAGATGTGAGATTAGATTTATACTGTGTTTGGTTAGAGGTATAAATTTATCCTGGGATAAATTTATACCGCCAACCAAACAAGGTATAAATTTAATCCTAGACTTAATCCAAGATATCTCATCTTATCCCATCAAATGAGGGATTATTTTATTCCATATCTCATGTGGTATAAATTAGTCCCGGGATTATAATAGGATAATTTAGTCCGCGTACCAACGACCCCTAAAACTTAGATTTACAAAGCTGGTATAAAAATAAATACTACATCTATTTGAAATATACATTAACAAATTATAAATCTAAAACTACCAAGGACAAGAGGTAGCTATATCCAGAAAGCAAGTACATCTTCAATGCCATCTCCCACCATACACAGCAGCATCAGCTCCAAGATTTGCACGTAAGGTGCAAAAGTATATTATGAGTACAACCGACCCCATGTACTCAATAAGTAACAAACCTAACCTCAGGTTGAAAGGAGTGACGAGCTTGAAAGATGGTCAGAGTCCAATACCAGTAGCCAATAACAACTCATAATAATATAATGAAGACAGTAAGAGTGAATAACATAAAAGATATCATGCTCAGCTCATTCACAGTTAAGGAAAAGTAGACATATTTTTCAAGTATGACGGTCAACGTCCAAATCTTACCACTGAAATCAATTAAACATGAGTTTATTAAAATGAACTGTGTTTTCCAATTCACATTATCACATAAGACTTTTTATTTACCACTTAGCATGAGGAAAATACATCTCTATGCCTATATTTCAATATACATGTCAAGTCATCTAATGTCACATTACTTTGTAGCATGAAGAAAATACATCTCTATGCCTATATGTCAAATATACATATTAAGTAAATAATTTCACAGTGATATCATGAAGTATACCCACTCTCATCACACTCAAGGTGCCTGGCTCAAATGCCTCATCACACACTATCACTCAGCATTGTACGGGTGATTGGCCCAAAGCCCCTCACCAAAGCACGTGAATATATATCACGGTGCCTGCGCTCACTATAAATATCAGACTTCGGAGGGGCGGATCCTGGTCCAAGCGCTAATCAATATCACATAGCCCAATCATAGGGCTTGGTGCACGCATAGCCTCAAAATTAGTACTACTTAGCCCAATGTAGGGTATAGCGTACACATCACCTCAATACCAATATAACTGTTATAGCGTGCAATTCGATCTAATATAAATCATAACATGGCTCTACAGCCCACATCAGTCATTATTCCGCTCAAGTCTCCACATGTCAACATCTTATAGAAACATAATCCAATTATATAACACGAAATATCATAATGTGCCTCAAATACAGCTCAAACTCATGTCAAGTACAAAGACACCAATAACATGTGAGACAACATATCAAAAGTGCACAGAGACAGAGATATACCATGTGGATGTAACTATCATGACTGTATAGTATGACTACGGCTAAGGCAAAAATAGCCCTATCATGTCTCAACCAATTAAGTAGGTGGGCTAGACATGATTTCTAGAATGAATCTCACGTAGTCAAATAAATGGAGAAAACATGACATCAAAGAAGTATGATACAAAACAAGGTACATATTGCCTAAAAACCACCCAGATCATGAATACCTCGGTGCACGCACACATGCCCATCACCTAGCACGTGCATCACCCCCAAACCATCTCAAATATCATAGTTCTCAGGGATAATTAACCTCAAATCTAAGTTTAGATATGTTACTTAGCTCGAACAAGATAAACCAATACCGATCAAGACAAAACAATACTCTAGAAATGCCATCACGCGCGAACCGACCTCTGAATAGCTTGAAATTAGCCAAAAGCAACTCAACAATATCAAATAATGCCATAAGAAATAAACTCAAACGATAAAGGTCGAATCTTTAATAAAATACTCAAAGTCAATCGAAAGGTTAACACAGGCTCGTACTCCGGAATCCGACAAAAATCAAAAATTCTGACAACACATTCGAATACGAGTCCAACTATATATACTGATTTCGCTCAAATCTGACTCCAAATAGATATTCAAATCTCAAATATTCACTTTAGAAAATTTTAGACAAAAACTCACAATTCCTCTTTTAAATTCACCAATCAATTGCGGTAAAAGAAGATGGAAATACATAATATAATCAAATCTGATTCAAAGATACTTACTGTCACAACCCGAAATTCCCACCTTCGGACCGTGATGGCGCCTAGCATTTCACTTGCTAGGAAAGCCAATGTTATAATAATATTATCCATTTTTAAAATAATGTTTAAATTTATTAATAATAAAAGAAACAAATGCGGAAGTAAAGTCTGAAATGTAGTGAATAATCCATAAAAATAACAGTGTCTAAATATCATCCCAGAATTAGTGTCACAAGTGCACGAGCTTCAAGATTAATACAAATAAAGGTCTGAATAAAATAAAGCTGCCTGAAAACAAACACACAACTAAAGTAAAGTAGACGGGGACTTCAGAACTGCAGACGCCGTGCAGCTATACCTCAAGTCTCCTCTGGTAGCTAAAATTCGAGCAAGTATATGGTACGACGCTGGGACCAACTCTGAAATCTGCACAAGAAGTACAGAGTGTAGTATCAGTACAACCGACCCCATGTATTGGTAAGTGCTAAGCCTAACCTCGACGAAGTAGTGACGAGGCTAAGGCGGGTCACTTACATTAACCTGTACGCAATATTAGTAACAACAACAAATAATATAATTAAATCAGGTAACTCATTTATAATAATTGAAGCCAACTTAGCAGGCATAACCAATTATCATTTTCATCAATTTCCGTTGTAGCGTACAACCCGCTCTCACAATATATTCATATTCAATTTTGTTGCGGCGTGCAACCCGCCCCTCCAATATATTCATTTTAATCAAGTCTGTTACGACGTGAAACCCGATCCCCTAATATATATATATATCGACTTTTAAATAAGTCTGTTGCGGCGTGCAACCCGATCCTCCAATATGGACTTTTAATAAGTCTGTTGCGGCATGCAACCCGATCCTCCAATATGGACTTTTAATAAGTCTGTCGCGGCGTGCAACCCGATCCTCCAATATATTCATTTCAATCAATTCCGTTGCGGCGTGCAACCCGCTCCTCCAATATATTCATTTACCAATTTTTATAGAAGAAATTACCCCAATGAATGCAACAATTAATATAAAGTTTTTAGGACAACAAGCATACAATAATTATGAATTAATTATGAAACAAACAATGACAAATAGCAATTTATTTAGGAAATCAAGGAGAAAATAGGCAGTTTAATGTTAAATATGCTAAATGTCAAGTAGCAATTAATACGCATAAATCAAATAGCATGTACCAATTATTGCAGGAATTCAAGAATTAATATTTGTCAAAGAATAGGAAAGAAATAATTATTATAATAATTAATTTATGATTTAAAATGATTTATGATTTTTCAAATAATTATGCAAACAATTAATTTGACGACGTATAGACACTCGTCACCTAGCCTATACGTCGTTCACATGCATTTCACATAACAAATAGTTTAAGGGTTCTATTCCCTCAAGTCAAGGTTAACCACGACACTTACCTGCTTTGCAAATTCCAATAAATTATTCGACCACAATTTTTCCTTTTGAATTTGTCTCCAAAAGCGTCAAATCTATTCACAAACAATTCGATATACTCAATATAAATCATAGAAATTAATTCCATATGAATTTACTAATTTTTCGGATTACAATCCGAAATTTATTTTAAAAATCGACAGTGAGACCCACGTCTCAAATTCCGGAAAAACTCACAAAATCCGAACACCCGTTCCGATACGAGTTCAACTATACAAAAATTATCGAATTCCGACATCGGATTGCCTTTCAAATCCTCAATTAAAATCTTTGAAGATTTCTACCATTTTAACCCAATATTTACCCATTTGAACCTAACAATCTTCCCACAAATCTTATTAGTACAAGCATATATAACTAATACTCTCTCATCCAAGAATCAACTTACTAATTACCCATTTCTAGTTGGATTTCGAAACTGAAGAATTGGAAAAAGAAATTCTTACCTCTTTGAAGCCTTAGCAACCCTTTGATGTGATTTCAAGGTTTGATTCAAGGAAGAGTAATGAAATCTTTAGTTATACCCTTTCCTCTCTCTAGAATCGCTCTCCCTTCTCTCTAAAATACCATAAATTGCCCCAAAAATGAACCCCAATAGAGTTAAATGAAATGGGGTTCGGGGGCGGTTGTACAAAAAGTGTCTGGAAATGACATTTCAGAGCGTTCTGGAATTTCCCACAGGCGTGGCGCGCCGAGCGCCGCGTGGGGCGGCGCGGTAGTACAAATTCTGCCAGCATTTGGTAATTTGGTCATAACTTCTTATAGGAGTGTCCAAATGACAAACGGTTTGAAGAGTTAGAAACTAGACTCGAATATATTTCATTTGATAGGTTGTCCATAACATAACACCTTACATATATGTAGATATGTTCATCCAAGATTTGGTCTTGTGCGTACTCATTTGGAACTTTATTCTATTATGAAATTTCCAACTTGGCTTAGACTTAGGACTTTTCCTAGACCCCATATCACTTATAATATGTCTCGTACACTTATTATTATATCCAATAGGTGTCCATCATGTTAATAGTCCTCGAATGAGAAGTAGAGTCCGCCCCATTCACATAACATAACTTATCTCTTCTTTCGCACATTTCAATTTCCCGAATTTTACTAACTCCCAAAATTTCCAAAAATTTCGCCAGAGTTTTCTTTGTAACTGGGCCTATCCACCTGCCAGAGAATCCCAGAAACCAATCCTAACAACACATACATAATCCAATCAATATAACATAACATGAAAACTATACTAACAGTGGCCTCATAAGCAATATATTTCTAGAAAATGAACGACATTAACATCAACTATTCAGGTGATACGTAACTCATAGCAGGTAAGCTCCCAACATCTTCATAAAACACATAAATGAATATTTAAATTAAAGATGACATTTTTGGGTCATCACATTCTCCACCTCTAAAATAAACATTCGTCCTCGAACGGAATTAGAGAAGTACCTGAGCTGGTGAAAAGATGTGGATATTTGCTCCGTATGTCCGACTCGGACTCCCAGGTAGCTGCCTTAATCGGCTGACCTCTCCATTGTACTTGAACTGAAGGATAACTCTTAGACCTTAACTGACAAACTTGCCTAGCTAGAATAGCTATCGGCTCCTTCTCATAAGTCAAATCTTTGTCCAATTGAACTGAGCTGAAATCTAACACATGGGACGGATCACCATGATATTTCCAGAGCATGGATATATAGAATACCGGATGAACCACTGATAAACTAGGTGGTAATGCAAGCTTGTAGGCTACTTCACCCACCCTTTCAAGAATTTCAAAGGGTCCAATATACCTAGGGCTCAACTTGCCCTTCTTTCCGAACCTCATTACACCTTTCATAGGTGAAACCCGAAGTAATATTCTTTCTCCAACCATGAATGCAATATCACGAACTTTACGGTCGGCATAACTCTTTTGCCTAGACTGAGTTGTGCGAAGTCGATCCTAAATAACCTTGACCTTATCCAAGGCATCCTGTACCAAATCGGTATCCAACAACCAAGCCTCTCCCGGTTCAAACCAGGTAACTGGCGAACGGCATCGCCTTCCGTATAATGCCTTATATGGAACCATATGAATTCTCGACTGGTAGCTATTATTATAAGCAAACTCCGCAAGTGGCAAGAACTGATCTCAAGAACCTCCAAAGTCTATAACACAAGCGTGAAGCATATCTTCCAATATCTGAATAGTGCGCTCTGACTGTCCATTTTTCTGTGGATGAAATGATGTATTCAACTCAACCCGCGTGCCTAAATCACGTTGTACAACCCTCTATAAGTGTGAGGTAAATTGCGTACCTCGATCTGAAATAATAGACACGGGCACACCGTGTAGGCAGACAATCTCACGAATGTAAATTTCAGCTAACCGCTCTGAAGAATAGGTAACTGCCACTGGAATGAAATGTGCTGACTTGGTCAACCTGTCCACAATGACCCAAACTGCATCAAATTTTCTCTGAGTCCGTGGGAGCCCAACTACAAAATCCATAGTGATACGCTCCCACTTCCACTCAGGAATTTCTAACTTCTGAAGCAAACCACCAGGTCTCTGATGCTCGTACTTAACTTGCTGACAATTCAGACACCGGGCTACATATGCAATTATATCCTTTTCAATTCTCCTCCACCAATAATATTGCCACAAATCTTGATACATTTTGGGGGTACCTGGATGAATAGAATACCTGGAACTGTGTGCCTCTTCCAGGATTAATTCACGAAACCCGTCAATATTAGGCACACAAATACGACCTTGCATTCACAGAACTCCATCTTCCCTCACAGTGACTTGTTTGGCATCACCGTGCCGCACTGTATCCTTAAGGACAAGTAAATGAGGATCATTATACTGCCTCTCTCTGATGCGCTCATATAAAGAAGACCGAGCGACTGTGTAAGCTAGAACCTGGCTGGGTTTTGAAACATCTAACCTCACGAACTAATTAGCCAAAGTCTGAACATCTGCAGCTAATGGCCTCTCACCAACCGGAATGTATGCAAGACTGCCCATACTCACAACCTTTCTACTCAAAGCATCGGCCACCGCATTGGCCTTTTTGTGGTGATACAAAATGGCGATATCATAGTCTTTCAACAACTCTAACCATGTTCTCTGCCTCAAATTAAGATCTTTCTGTTTGAACAGATACTGAAGGCTACAATGATCAGTAAATACCTCACACGAGACACCATAGAGGTAATGCCTCCAAATCTTCAGCGCATGAACAATGGCTGCCATTTCTAAGTCATGAACAAGATAATTCTTCTCGTGAACTTTCAACTATCGCGACTCATATGCAATCACCTTGCCATCTTGCATTAATACTGCACCAAGCCCAATGTGAGATGCGTCATAATATACCGTGTACGATCCTGAACCTATGGGTAATACTAACATTGGCATCGTAGTCAAAGCAGTCTTGATCTTCTGAAAGCTTAACTCACACTCATCTGACCATCTAAATGGGACACCTTTCTGGGTCAGTCTGGTCAATGGACTTGCTATAGATGAAAACCCTTCCACAAACCGACGATAATAACCTGCTAAACCCAGGAAACTCTAGATCTCTGTGATTGAAGTAGGTCTAGGCCAATTCTGAACAGTCCCTATCTTCTTAGGATCCACCTTTATGCCTTATGCCGATACAACATGCCCCAAAAAGGCAACTGAGTCTAACCAAAACTCACATTTTGAAAATTTGGCATATAACTGATTATTCTTCAAAGTATGAAGCACACTCCGAAGATGATGCTCATGCTCCTCTCGACTACTGGAGTTAATCAAGATATCATCAATGAATACAACCACAAAATAACCCAAATAGGCCTTGAACACCTGATTCATCAAATCCATAAATGTTGTTGGAGCATTCGTTAGCCCAAATGACATCACTAGGAATTCGTAATGCCCATAACGAGCCCGAAAAGTTGTCTTTGGGACATCGGATGGCCTTATCTTCAACTGATGGTAACTAGACCTCAAGTCGATCTTTGAAAATACCTTGGCACCCTGAAGCTGATCAAATAAGTCATTGATTCTTGGCAGCGGATATTTGTTTTTGATAATGGCCTTGTTCAACTTCCAATAATTTATACACATCCGCATAGAGCCATCTTTCTTCTTTACAAATAGTACTGGTGTATCCCAGGGAGAGACACTGGGTCTAATGAATCCCTGATCAAGCAAGTCTTGTAACTGCTCCTTCAATTCTTTCAACTCTGGCGGGGCCATACAATATGGTGGGATAGAAATGGGCTGAGTGCCTGGAGCTAAATCAATACAGAAGTCAATATCTCTACCGGGTGGCATCCCCGGCAAATCTGCAGGAAATACTTCTGGAAATTCACGAACAACTGGTACTGAGTCCATAGAAGGAATATTCGCACTGGGATCATGAATATAAGCCAAATAGGCTAGACACCCTTTCTCTACTATACGCCGAGCTTTCATATAAGAAATAACCCTGTTAGCAGAATGACCAGGAGTTCCTTTCCACTCTAACCGAGGTAACCCCGGCATGGCTAGGGTCACTATCTTGGCATGACAATCTAATATAGCATGATAAGGGATATCCAATCTATACCCAAGATGAGATCAAAATCTATCATATCAAGAAGTAGAAGATCCACACTAGTCTCAAGATTACTAATAGTAATCACACACCAACGATAGACATGATCTACTACAACAGAGTCTCCCACCGGTGCAGATACACACACAGAAGCACTCAGAGAATCACAAGGCACAACCAAATATGAAGCAAAATAGGAGGACACATAGGAATAAGTAGATCCTGGATCAAATAGAACTGAAGCATCTCTATGACAAACTGGAATAATACATGTGATCACAGCATTAAATGACTCGGCCTCAGGCTTAGCTGGAAAAGCATAAAATCAGGGTTGGGCCCCACCACTCTGAACTGCATCTCTAGGACGGCCTCTAATTGGCTGGCCTCCACCTCTAACGGTCTAACCTCCACCTCTAATGGTCTGACCTCCACCTCTAGCTGCCTGACCCCTACCTCTAGCTGGCTGAGCAGGCGGTGAAGCAATCGATGATGGCACGAGAACCAACCTAGGGCAATACCTCCTGATATGACTAATGTTCTCATACTCATAACACCCATTCTAATGCCGTGGTTGCTGAAGATGAAGCTGACCCAAATGGGCCGGATAACCGTTGTAGTAACTCTGGAGTGGTGGTGCACTGATAGGAGCTGAATGTGTACTGAATGCTGGCTGCCCATAGTAAGGCATAATAGGACCGTGACTCCCTGAAGCACTGTGAGATGCATGAAGTGCTGAATGAAACGGTCTGGGAGGATAACCCCTACTAAAATTACCCCTGTCTCCAGACGAGGCACCACTGAAACCACCGAACTGATGAGGCCTCTTATCAGACCTCTGCCCTCTATACTGTGCAAGAACTATCTCGATCCTCCATGTGACATTAGCAGCCGCCTGAAAAAAAATCTCACTTCTGGTCTCCTTGGCCATCTGAAGCCTTATAGGGTGAGTGAGTCCCTCAATAAAACTCCTCACTCTCTCTCCCTCAGTAGGTAGTAAGAGGAGAGCATGACGGGCCAAATCCACAAAACGGGACTCATACTGAGAAATAGTCATACTGCCATGCTGTAGACGCTCAAATTGCTTGCGGGATTCCTTTCTCAGTGTGATAGGAAGGAACTTCTCTAGGAATAGCTGAGAGAACTGCTCCCAGGTAAGTGCAGGCGATCCAACTGGTCTAATCAATGTATAATCCCTCCACCAACTCTTCGCAGAACCCGTCATCTGAAACATAGCAAAGTCAACCCCATTGGTCTCAACTATACCCATGTTCCGTAGCACCTCATGGCAGTTCAAGATAATCCTGTGGGTTCTCAGAAGGTGTACCACTAAAGTGAACTGGTAAGATCTTGGTAAACTTATTCAGTCTCAATAAGGCCTCAAAAGACATGGCAGGCCTATCACCGGTCTGTGCCGCAATAACTGGCTGAACTACCCCAACTGGCGGGGCTGCTGGAGTCTGATTCTGGGGAGCCATCCGCTCCGGAACGGAAGTAGTGGGAGTTTGTGCTCCTCCCCCGGCCTGTGAAACGGCTGGTGCCATTGGAAATGTACCATTCTGGGCCACGCCCTCCATAAGACTTACCAAACGGACTAGAGCGTCCTGAAGTACTGGAGAAGCTATGAATCCTTCCGGGACCTGAACTGGTCCAGCTGGTACATTCTGAACTGGAACCTCCTCCTGAAGGTCCACCTGAGGTTCTACAATAGGTGCAGCTGCTCGAGCCTCGACCTCTACCCCTGGCCATAGTTTCCATCGGGGGTTCTGGTCCCTGCCCATCGGTAGATGTATTACGTGTTCTCACCATCTGTGAGAGAATAAGAGTAGAATGGTTCAATCATCGATGATAGAATAAATTCGCACGACAGAATAAGAAAGAAGTGATGTTTTTCCTAAACTTCATAGCCTCTAAGAGATAAGTACAGACGTCTCCGTACCGATCCTTCAGACTCTACTAAGCTTTCTCGTGACTCGTGAGACCTATGTAACCTAGTGCTCTGTTACCAACTGTCACGACCCAAAATTTCCACCTTCGGGTCGTGACACTTATCCCATTCCAAATCGTAAAAATCGCCTCCAAAATTCCCGAAATTCGAGCTCTATAACTCAAAATGTGATAAAATAACCAAAACCTTCAAAATATAGTACTTTATAACACTGGTTCAGGAGTACCCATCGCGGTCGCGAAGCACAAAAGTCACTGCCACAAAATTAGCCTTCATGTTTGCGTCCCACACCTCGCGACCGCGGTACACAGCTCAGTCCACACTACGCCAACGCGAACTCCCACTTGCAAACGTGAAGCATAAAGCACCCAGCCCATCCACAGCTTTCGCGAACGCGGTCCCTCTACCGCGAACGCGTAAAACAAAACGGACACCAACAACACAAAACTCATTCGAAATTATCCGAAACCACCTCGAAACTCGCCCGAGCCACTCTGGACCCCGTCCGAATATACCAACAAGTCTAAAAATATAACATGCACCTACTCAAGGCCTCAAATCACACATAATAACATCAAAACCACGAATCGCACCTCAAATCAAACTTAATGAACTTCTGAACTTCCAACTTCCAAAACTCGTGTCTAACCATACCAAATCAGCTCGGAATTACCTCAAATTTTGCACACAAGTTTCAAATGACATAACAAACCTATTCTAACTCCCGAAAAAATAATCTGAACCCGATATCACCAGAGTCAATACTCGGTCAAACTTATGAACCTTGCAAACCTTCAAATTGCCAACTATCGCCAATTATAGCCAAAACCTTTTAGAAGCCTTCAAATGCATATCCAAGCATATGCCTCAGTCCAAATTACCATCCGGACCTTATGAAACCATAAAACTTTCGATTCTAGGTCAAATACATAAAAGTCCAACTCCTCCAACTCAAAGTTTCTAAAATAAGAATCATTATTCCAAATCAAGCCCGAACCACTCGAAATCTAAAATTTACCATATATGCAAGTCATAATACCTTATATGAAGTTACTCAAGATCTCAAACTAACGAAAGGAATGCGAATACTCAAAATAACTGATCAGATCATTACAGTACTTATACTATATTTTTGCATATTTTTGTACAGATTTTTTTCCTGATACTAGTGAGACTAAGGGGACAGTGTAGGAGATGATACTTGAAAACGTCGTGGTGAGCTGCCATGTTTGGATTTGCATCTTTTGGGAGTCACACCTTCTATCTTTATTGATTATTGTCCTTTATTTCAGACAGTGATGTATTTTGAGTAAGTTATATTACTCCATCTTTAGTCACTCATTACTTATACTACCAGTCATAGGAAATTATTTTTATATTCTGTATTTTATCAGATATTATTGTCACACTTCATTTAAATTATGATTGTTAGACTCTACTATGGAGGTATTGTTTCTTAATTTTTGTGTATGTTGGTTTGCCTAGTGATTGGCTTAGATGTCATCACGATCTTGGTGGAAATTATGTCATGATGGTGCCGCTTCTTCCTTTTCTCCCTTGAGCTGTAATTAGTCAATTTAGGTACTAAAATTGTTTATTTACCAAAATATGTATTCTCTCCGACTGTTTAAACTTTTAACCGTGCTACCGTGCTAATCACCATTGAAACATGATACCTATAAATTTTTACGCTCATGGCTCATAAAATATGCAATTCGTGAATTCTTTATCATAAAACATCAGGATATATAGCTACAAGATTTTCATGGAAAATATCATCATTTCCTTATATTTTTGTTCATATTTGCTTAATTAATTTCGAAAGTTCAAATTCGCCTTCTCATATCTCTTTCTTTTTTATTGGGGAAGGGTTAGTGGTCGCATCTTGCAGTAATATTTCCAGTGTCGAAGCCAAGTGTTGACAAGGGGTTCAATTGAATCTCCTTTGCTAAAATTATATTGTGCTAATACAGTAAAAATCAAATTTTTATGGACCTCTATAAGCTATGTTAAATTCCCTTTAACATAATAGAATTTTGAGGTGTAGTCGTAAAGAAGTTTAAAAATTATTTTAGATTACAGGTGCAAATCCTAAGTTTTATATATTATTTTTTGAATCTGCTTGTATATTTTTAATGCCTCCGCCATTGAATTTTGCCATGAGCATTCTTCGTATTTGGCATTATTCTTGGGGTGTGGTCTTTGGGGGTGTGCGGGGGAGGGGTAGCACAACAATCTTTAATTGAAATTATAATCTTTCTCTTTTGGGAGAATAGGCAGAAGGAAATAGTTTTTCACTTGAAAAGCAATGTACAAACTTTTCAGGCAGAAATACTTCACAGAAGTAGCAGCAATTGAACTATAAATTAAATGAGCACCAAGCTACATGTATTTTGGAAATCATTTGTATTATGACTAATTCTCTTCTCTCGAAAAATATTAGTCTATGTACAAGACCATTATTCGGGGTGAGGTGCCTGGTCCTTATAATTTGTATAACTGGTACTATCGTTGATGTATATCCTTTGGAGCCAGAGAGTGTGGAGAGAGAGAGGGAGAGGGAGAGGGGATTTTGCCATGAATTCATGATCACCTTCTTGCAGTTACAAAAAAGTCATATTTATTCTTCTATTTTGTTTGAATTTTATCTTTTTCTATATATCCCTACTTCTTTTATGATTTTTGATTTATAAAAGAAATTCTTGTGCTACATGAAAAAGAGTACATGCATGGAAAGGAGTTGCGCGCAAGGAAGGAGAAGGAATAAATCATCAGATCAAGTTATGTGAATTTGATATAATTAGTTGGTCAGACTAGTCTTTCAACCTTGAGATACGACCTAAAGAGAAAAACGTCAAGGTAGTTAAGAGAAAGTAGAAAAGCTTCCTGTTACCTGCAAACTAGATTTGTGGCAAACAAACTTTCTTAAGATAGTTAAACTGCATGATCAAAACTTACAAATAGCAGAGACGGTTTGACTTATACAACAATTGTTCCAATTATAGATGTTACCCCGAGTTTCCACGTGCAGTTCCAAGATTGTTAAGACAATTTGTTAGTTAGGTACTTAGGTTTAGAAAGTTGAAGATGACCTAAACCTATCACCATACTTCTATTCAATACCAACCTTTTTGAATGTCTTAACAATTTTTTTAAAAAAATATTCTATCTTTAGCTATTATTAACATTTACTAAATCTGGTTAAAGGGGGAGAAGGAAAGCAAAATTCTATCCATGTTAAGAAAGTGGTGATTGGACGTTAAGGCCTCCACTATTAGATGTGTCATTTAGTTTTATAATGCAGACTGTATACCAGCTTATGAATATAAGTATATTAATTTTTTTAGCGTTATGGAGTTTAATCAATTTTACCATATCCTTTTTCTTTTAATAATTTATGATTAACGTATAGTTAGATCAAAGGAATTAATGCGGCTTAGGTAGGTTTGTAGGTTAGAAAAACTGGGAGAGATGTTGAAAGCAGAACAAAATTCACCCTAGCAAGCAACTTCCCTCCTAACCCCCTCTCAAAAAATAAATACTACTAAAATGAAAATACATGTGGAGCAATAAAATTAAAAAAAAAAAAAATACAATACATAGATACATGCATGCGGAGTACAAGAATATTGATTTTTCAAAATATATATATTGAGGGGTCTTTGTTAGCCAAGATGTTGGCATCAATCACTGGTAGAAAGCTAAAGTCTGTACAAACGGAAAACATTTTCTGATCTCCTTTTATTGTTATTCCTCTTCTTATTTCTTCCTTAATCTGTAGTCCCTATATTCTGTTTATAAGATCTGGTTTCTCAATATATGAATATTAGCTCTGAGAACTTCTTTACTTTTCACTTACCCTAAAAAACCCATTTATTCCCTTTTCACCAATCTTCTTTAAATCTTCTCAACTATCCGATATTCTTCTTGTGGATCTTCTCCTTCGTTGCTTTAATATTTTGTTTTTGGACTGTTTTTATAGCTTTACTTCACAAATAAAGAAAGGAGTTGAGTGTTAGTTTAAATTTAGGTTTCTATAGCTAGGAACTTTGTTTTATTATATCGGATATTATTGTTTGATAATTCATAAAGAAAGAAGCAGATGTGCAGCAGGGGCCATTGGAGGCCTCAGGAAGACCAGAAGCTTCGGGAGTTAGTGGAAAAATATGGACCTCATAATTGGAATGCTATAGCAGAAAAGCTTCAAGGAAGATCAGGTAAAACAAACTGAAAATCATCCTTGATATACTCCCTCCGTTCCAATTTATGTGAACTCATTTAACTGTGCATGAAGATTAAGAAAGAGAAGATTTTTGAACTTGTGGTGTAAAATGAAACACATATATTTTGTGTGGCTATAAATCATTGCATAAAGATAAACTGTTTCCAAATAGGGAAAGGGGTCATTCTTTTTTGCACAGACTAAAAAAGAAATAGGTTCACGTAAATTGAAATTGAGGGAGTATTAATTATTATACTACTAGCTGTATTTTCCATTTTTTTCTTCAGAATGTCTTTCTTTCTTTTGACATATATACTAGTAATAGCTTTGTGGTGTCTAGTGTTCAAGACCAACAAGGTTTTGATAATAATAAGATGTGGATCGGAGTATAATTTATTTTCAAGAAATTTAATCTAATTTCCTTTTTACTTATTTGTTGTTATGCTTATTTATTATTCAGCTCAAAGGAGTTTGGTTATTTTGCTTCATTTTTTCCACTATGAAATGGTCTAAAGAAAACTTCTTTTTTAGCAATGTTTAGTTTTAGATTTGGTTGTTTGTGCTCACCGGAAACTAGGGTTTGATGAGGACAGTTCGATTTTTTCACTTTTTTTTATTTTAGGGAAAGTGGTTGTTGTTCTATCGCCAAGAAGATGGTCATATTTCCTTGTTGTTCCTCTTTATTTTTATTTTATTTATTAGCACTCATCTATCATAAGGGTACATTCGATAGAGTTTCAGCTTGATTACTTTTCCAATATATTTTCTTTTCTTTTTTCCTTTATAATTTTTTTTCTTTGTTTAGGATGTATCTAGGATTTGATTGCAATAATTTTATATGGAAGTCTTTTTCTCATATCTGTATTACGGTCAAAAACTTACTCATATGTTTTAACTAAACCATATTAATTTTTTATGGTTAGGTTATATGTATATTAATTTTTTAATTTATTAAAGGTATTACTAAAGCTAAGCTATACTTGTGGTGATGGGGGTTTGACATGACTCTTGCGTGTCTGTATGTGTAATTGTCTATGGTTTAGTGATGATAGAGAATGTAGGATACATGTTATGTTATGTATTGAATTAGTGTAAACACCAAGTTTTTTCCTCTGTATTACTATGTGATATTGGCTTCATGAATTTGGAAATACAAATATATGAATAAGCAAAAGGAAAAATAATGTAGTTCAATTTTCTTTGCATCGTAAACAACTAATTATGGAAAGGAAATATTAAAGATGATATATATTGAAACTCGATAAAGTCATGCTTGTTACTATATATCTTGTAGGGAAGAGTTGTAGGCTGAGATGGTTCAATCAATTGGATCCAAGAATCAACCGAAACCCTTTCACAGAGGAGGAAGAAGAAAGGCTTCTTTCTGCTCATCGGATTCATGGCAATCGATGGGCAATAATAGCGCGTCTATTCCCTGGTCGGACTGATAACGCTGTCAAAAATCATTGGCACGTAATTATGGCACGAAAATGCAGAGAACGATCCAAGATTTATGCAAAAAGAGCTGTCGCTGCTGCTCATAAAAAATCAATGAGCAATGAGCAAGAATCGTCGTCGTCAAAACAGCACGATAATTATATGCAAATAAGTAATGAGATCATGATAACAAGGAGATTCAACCCTTTTGTTGATGATCAGCAGTTTTCAGAAAGATTTGCTTATCCTAATTTAACATACAACTATTCCTTTTATCCGAAGCTGCTTCACAATGACTATCTTTTTCATCATGCAAAGATGGATCAAGGTAATATTGTTATCCAACTTTTAGACATTTCTTTTCTTCTTTGTTTTGCTAATCCTTTCTATCTTGGTCTATGTGAGTTCTCTTAATAATGTTTTATGAAATTTCTTCAATCTTACTCTACGTACTTTTCATTTTGTCCATTCGGGGATATTGGATTAAACCTACTCAGCTTCTTTTCATTTAACCATCTCATATGATTTTCATTTTCTTGAAATAAAGAACTCTATAATATTTAATTAGTACTAGAAAGAATAACCACCATCACCACCACCACCACCACCACCACT
>AWOL01S0011975.1:22828-65140 GCA_000715115.1 Nicotiana otophora | reverse complement strand
CCACACACACACACACATCTGCCTTTACTATTCTGGTATAAAACACTTTTCTTTTTCTTTTTTCCTTTGATTTTCTCAAAGGATATCCATTTTCAAGAAAACTTTGGAAAGAAAAAGACATGTCATCCGTAGTTCATGCTAATTGATAATTAAGGTTTGTTTTTACAAGAAAAGATAAGTATTGAGTAGCTAGCTAAATTATCGAAACATTTGTCTAACTATCCTTTGTCTCTCCCTTAAACGTCTCATTTAACTAACATTTCACTAATTAGAACAATAAGGTTGGATTTAAAAAAGAGTAATAAATGACTTTTTATTTTTCTAAAACATCAATTATATTGGACCATAGGTAGTACAAATAAATTATTCGGAAGTAGCTCTAGAGAAAGTTTTTTCTTTTGTTGATAATGATATTCCCTTACCTATTTCTTTTCCTTCTAGTTATATGTACAGATGAAAACCAACCAACGGAGTTCTATGACTTTCTACAAGTGAATACTGACTCTAACAAGAGTGAGGTGATAGACCATGCGTCTAGAATAAGAGATGATGAGGAAGTTGAACAGGAAGCTGTTGATCTTCATCAGAGCGCACAATTCATAGATTTCTTATCAGTTGGAGACTCAGCATAAACTCGTATATATCAAGAAAAATCCTATCAATTCAACCTACTTAGTTAAGAACATATGTATAACGCTCTTATCAATCCTATCCAGTTGTGGATGTGTCAAACGAATTAAGTTAGAGTCTACGTTTGGTGAAGGCCAACTATAGTCGCTTTTTACATACTTGTAATTTCACCTCATGAGCAAGTTATTGAAGTTAAGATTGATACAATATTCTCTTTTCTGAACAAAATCAAATTAATGGGCAAAAGGATTTTTGAAAACTGGCACATAGAGTAACTCACAAACATCTGAACTGAGAACCAAGCATGCTGATATTCTATATTATAGACTTAATTTCAGTTGATTCCATATATATTCTTGATTTTACTACACTATTACTCATGTTCATCATTAATAATTTTATGGTGTTCTGTTCTATCTATCATGTAGAATACTAGCAATTTTATATTCCATCAGATAAAGTAGCTAGCTATTTCAATATGGTAACATTGTAAGTAAAATTTATATCTATTTAATAATATAATATGGTAAATTTCGCAAATGATCACCTAACTTTACATTTTTTGTGCACCAAGTCACAGGACTTTGTTTTGTCACATGAAAGTCACAACAATATCACCATGGTAACTAAATGGTCATTATTGCCGGAAATGTGTGAACTTATTTATATCAGTTTCCCAAAAATCAAGTTGTTACTGTTCATCACCCTGAAATTAAATAATTGTATTTTGTAGAGAAATAGGCTTGAATTAATTAATATACCATGACGAATAGTGCATAATCACTATTCCCTCCATCCCAAATTAATTGTTATGTTCGTCTCTCGAGAGTCAAATTTTATGATTAAAAAAACTATAATTTGTAGTAATTTTTATATAAATTTTAATATCTAAATTTTAGTTTTAAAAAGTTAAGTTGACTTAATTTAATTGACTTTCGAAAAGTGAAACATGACATCTAATTTAGGATTAAAGAAGTATAGATCAGCAATATAGCAGAAGACTTCTCAGTATACCAGCGAAATGTATTCCTTAGTTATGCGTCTGCAATGCTGTACATTATTCGTCGTATTGATCACATACGTTGTGAACTGTAAATTACATAGCAAAATCAGGAATTTAAAAGAACAGTTATCGTCAAGGAGAAAAAAGGTTATAAATCTATTAACATCAAGGTTAATTTCTACCATTATTAATTCTCCATAATGACACTGAGGTACTAATACTATGCGATTTGATGCTGTTTAGGAATTGAAAATCGTGATTAATGGTTTTGACAGGACACATAACAACTCTTCAGGCCCTTCCCTGCCCGGGCGGATCCATGATTTCAATGCATTATTGCGAAGAGGTAGATTTAGAATTTATGTTTGACGGGTTTAACTTTAGTATCTTACTATGAACCTATTATACTTTTAAAATTATAGGTTCAAAATTATATTCTTTTTGAAACTTTAGTAATTCTCACACACACACACACACACACACATATATATATATATATATATATATACTCCGCCCGAAAACAAGATTGTTCAGAGTGGATTTGAACTGTCAATTTCACTTAAGGTACACTTATATACTTTTGACGGGTTTAACTTTAGTCTCTTACCATGAACTCATTATACTTTTAAAATTAATTATAGGTTCAAAATTATATTCTTTTTAAAACTTTAGTAATTTTCACATATATATCTATACTCCGTCCGAAAACAAGACTGTTCAGAGTGGGATTTGAACTGTCAATTTTACTTATAGACGTACACCAATAATAATACACCATAAGAGTCCTTGGGCATGGGTTCACGCATATATAGTTAAGTAATTTGAGGAATACAAAATTGTTATACAAGGTTTAGGGAGAGGAGTATGGGTTCAGTTGAATCCATATCCCTCGTACGCCTCTGCCTCACCCCACTCCCACTCTCACCCCACCCCCACATCACCCACACTCACAAATCATGTACATTCGACGTGTCACCTTTGAGTAACATTAATGATGGTGAAAATTCTTGGATGGGCCCAATTTGTTTGTCATTCAAGTGGTTAATGAGTTAATCATCCATTGACCAGATTTTAATTAACGCACTAGTTCAGGGTGAATTCCCCTCCAACTTTGTAAAAACAAAACAAACTGAACTCTGATAAAGTACAGTCTAGTTGGAACTAAAGCAATATATTGTCATTCTGGAAGAATATAACACACGAAATAAAAATTATAGCATTATGAACTAGTTCATCAATACTGTTGCATTCTCTCTTTTTTTTTTTGGTTCAAAAATATTAAAATTTTATTATTTCTAATGTCTACCAAATTGTTTCTGTTGCATTAGGTGACGTTTTAACTATTGCAAAAATTAATTGGACCATACCGTTATTCAAGAAAAGTTGAGATGATTAAGACAGTTTCAAAAAATTTAATATTGATTATATATAGGAATAACTAAAAAATGTTAAATATTCTACGGGTCAGGAAGTTAGAGGAGTTAGTTGTTATAGTTGGTTAGAGGTCGTTAACACTGTTCTATATAAGAACTAGCAGATATGTACTCAGTACACAGGAAATGAAAATATTCTCTCTATTATCTCTCTAGAGACTAGAACCTTCTTGTGACTATCGATTCCTACTCTTAGCATGTTGCAATTGATAGTGTTCCACACTGAATCAGAGTTAGTTGACATTTGACATTATATCAGAGTAACGAACACGAGGACGTTAGCTCCGATGAGATATTCCGGCGAAGTAGCTAGAATTTGGGGAAATTCACCGCCGACGAAGCACAATTTCGATCCGCCATGGCAAAAAACGAAGTAACCTCACTCGAGCACAATCATCCTCTATTTCTTCAAGCAACAGATGCTCCATGACTAGTTTTGTATCCAATTAAGCTCATATGGCCGGAAAATTATGCCTTGTGGCGTAGAGCAATGAAGCTAGCACTTATGGGGAAAGGCAAGATTGGATTTGTAGATGAAACATGTGTAAAAGGCTCGTACAAAGGAGAATTTGTGGCACAATGGGAAAAATGTGATGTGATCGTATTGTCATAGATTGGAAGCACAGTCTTCAGTGAATTGATGCCAAGCATAGTATTTGCACCTAATGCTAGGGGCATGGAGTGATTTTAAGGAAAAAATTGATAGATGGAGTTTGCCAAGGATATATCACTTCTGGACAGAAATTGCTAGTTTAAAACAAGGCACAGATTTTGTAACAATCTACTGTACAAAAATGTCAAACTTATGGAGTGAATTAGATGTGTTGGTGCATCTACCATCTAGTGATTGTGAGGAATCGAGACCTTCACTACAAGAAATATGATTTTCTGTGGCAACATTTTTTGGCGACTTATGTCACGCCCCAAACCTGAGGAGGCGTGGCTGGCATCCGGTGCCGTGCTGCCCGAGTGAACTACTCTATAACTCATGATCGTTCGACCAAAACTAGAATATATATAGGTTGAGTTAGATGAACTTATTCCTTTTGTAACTATCTTGGGCCCACATGGCCACAACTCATAATGTACAACTGTAAGTAAGAAATATTGTATCAATGAACCATCTTTCTTAAAACATGAATACATATGGGCAGTCAAGGCCTCTAACATACAATACAAAATGAATCCCTGCCTACAAAGCCTCTAAGATTATTTGACATCAAATGGGATAGGGTATCGGCCTACCCAAAAATCTGTAGCAAAACTCTGACACGATGACTTATAGTCTCGGCTGCACTCCGAATGAAGTGGAGTCTTATCGACCCTTCGCTGAATGCTAATCTTGTCTACTATGAGGGATCGTCCAACTGATTATCTATAACTGCAGGCATAAATGTAGCGTCCCCAACAAAAGGACGTCAGTACGAATAATGTACTGAGTATGTAAGGCGGAACTGAAATATATCCATAAATCAACATTAATTAAAGAGATATAAGAATCAACCTGAATCTCTGCAGTGCCACCGTATATGCATACTTAGTATACTTATATATATATATATATATATATATAATGCTTCTCTTTGAGACTATTAGCAATATCATGTGATGCATGACTGCCCAACTTATTAGTGGTAACTGTCCGACCGCCTGTAGCGCGGTGGTAAATGCATGATTGTCCGACCGAACGTAGCTCGGCGGTAAATGTGTAACTGCCCAACCGGCCGTAGCTCAGTGGTAAATACATGACTACCCGACCGGCCATAGCACGGGGGTAAATGAATATGCATGTCTGCCCAACCGGCCGTAGCACGGTGGTAAATGCATGAAGCTGTATGTATCACTATATTATAAATATTAACATCTTTATCAAATACCTCAATAGAGATTTAGGAACATACTTAGACATGCTTGAATATTACTTTACATGAATGAATAACATAGACATCCTTAACTGCTAAGAGTAGAACCATTTATGGAATAGCATTACGTTTATGTATCGTTACTTGGATCATGCCAAAAGAAAATAAGGGATAGCCTTAACATACCTGAACCAGTTCTCTTAACAATCCCTTTAATACACGTCTTTTGTGAAAAATACGTAATGCCCGATCGAAGTAGAGAAAAATCCTTAAGAGATTCTTGATATCATAGCACATTATTTCTTATCCAACTAATATTCACTCCATACTCTACATCATCAAACAATTTGCTTTCGGCCTTCTTCTGCCATGTATTCCCAAAATTTCTCCAAGTTCATTACCAATAATGAAACCAAGACAAAGGAAATTATCAAAGGCAACTTATGTGTTATTCTTCCAAAGACAACTTATGTTATTCCTCCAACGTGTAAACAAAGCCGCTTAGGTGTTATGACTCAGCATACACTTTGGTGCCACCAAGTTATATGGCTTAAAGAGTCATTAATTTGGAATGGGGATGGGGGGAGGGGCTGCCACGTTAGGCCTTGTAGGCCTTATCCAAACTTTTAATTAATCTTCCACTAAAATTATTAATTACTCACTTATTCACATAATGAGAATTATTCCAAATTACTTAAAATACTACTCACTTTTAACATATCTCATACACCTTACTATCATGGTCATGTGATACCATATAAAATTAATATATACACTATTATTTTATTAAAACATACATGTAAAAATACATATATTTTCTCAACTTCTAATTTTCCTAATCTCATATAAATAGTACAAATTTTCGTACGCTTAATTCTTAAAATGGTAAACGATAACCTTCTTTTCTTGTGAGAAAATAATTTCTATCTTTATAATAAAGAAAATCTCATAAAATCTCTCATATTATGTGTATAATTTAAAGCATATTCAAAAGTAGTAATATTAATAACTATATAAAATCATATTTTTCACACCTTCTTTTACAAAAATATTCCACTCAAAATACCATATCAAATGTATATAACGGCATCAAGGTTGTTAAACTTACGGAATCTTACAATAACATAGTCACAAATTTTTTATAATCTCATGAATGGTCTTAATCCCTTCAAGCTCATATGGATTACTATGACTCATCCTAATATCAAAGTACGGGATGTAACATTCTTCTCCCCTTTAAAACATTCGTCCTCGAATGTTAACTCTTAGAGATTTATAAAACTTTTGCTAAGGTATCCTCTGTAAACTAAACTAAAATCCAACCTCTATGTTAAGTCTCGACTATTCACAATCTTTTGTACTTGAGTATCTAGTATCTTCTTCACCTTTACCTTACTCACTTTTGAATCTCGCATCGTATCTTCTGTTTCTTTCATAACCTCCCTTCCACATAGGTGGAAATTATACTTTAAAACTCTACTGTGATACCTGTACCTCATGTGCATACAAAATCTAGTGAAAGCTTCATGCTGACTTCTTACGACTCGGCTCTATGGAACGATCTGGAAACAAAAGAAGAGTAATATTTCCTAAATGCCCTATAGCCTGTCAATTATAAATATGGCGCGCAACACAACCATAAGTGAGACTCTGCTAGGAACGGCTTTGTAGACTCTCTAGGATATGACTTGCCCTGATACCACTTTGCCACGCCCCAAACCTAGGGAGGCGTGGCTGGCACGGTGCCGTGTAGGCCCGAGCGAACCACTCTGTAACTCATGATCATTCGACCAATACTAGAACATACATAGGTCGAGTTAGCTGAACTCATTCCTTTCGTAACTATCTTGTGCCCACATGGCCACAACTCATAATGTATAACTTTAAGTAGGAAAATATTATATCAATGAACCATCTTTCTTAAAACATGAATGCATATGGGCCGTCAAGGCCTCTGACATACTGTACAAAATGAACCTCTGTATACAAATCCTCTAAGATTATTCTACATCAAGTAGGACAGGGTACCAGCCTACCCATAAATCTGTAGCAAAACTCTAACACAATGGCTTATAGAGTCGGCTGCACTCCGAATGAAGTGGAGTCTTACCGATCCTTCGCTGAATGCTAACCTCGTCTACTATGAGGACTCGTCCAACTGATTATCTATACTTGAGGCATAAATGCAGCATCCCCAACAAAAGGACGTCAGTACGAATAATGTACTGAGTATGTAAGGCAGAACTGAAACATATCCATAAGTCAACATTGATTAAAGAGATATAAGAATCAACATGAATCTCTGAAATGCCACCGTATATGCATACTTAGTATACTTATATATATAATGCTTCTCTTTGAGACTATTATCCATATTGTGTGATGCATGACTGTCCAACTGATCAATGGTAACTGCCCGACCGGCCGTAGCGCGGTGGTAAATGCATGACTGCCCGACCTGACGTAGCTCGGTGGTAAATACATGACTGCCCGACCGGCCGTAGCACGATGGTAACTAAATATATATGTCTGCCCAACCGGCTGGAGCACGGTGGTAAATGAATATGCATGACTGCCCAACTGGCCGTAGAACGGTGGTAAATGCATGAAGCTGCATGTATCACTATATTATAAACATTAACATCTTTATCAAATTTCTCAATAGAGACTCGGGAACATATTTAGACATGCTTGAATATCCCTTTACAGGAATGAATAACATAGACATCCTTAACTGCTAAGAGTAGAACCATTTATGGAATAACATTACATTACGTATCATTACTTGGATCATGCCAAAAGGAAATAAGGGATAGCCTTAACATACCTGAGCCGGTTCTCTTAACAATCCGTCTAATACACGTCTTTTGCAAAAAACACGTAACGCTCGATCGAAGTAGGGAAAAATACTTAAGATATTCTTGATATCATAGCACGTTATTTCTTATCCGACTAATATTCACTCCATACTCTACATCATCAAACAATTTGCTTTCGGTCTTCTTCTGCCATGTATTCCCAAAATTTCTCCAAGTTCATTACCAATAGTGAAACCAAGACAAAAGAAATTATCCAAGGCAACTTGTGTGTTATTCCTCCAAAGACAACTTATGTTATTCCTCCAACGTGTAAACAAAGCCACTTAGGTGTTATGACTCATCATACACCTTGGTGCCACCAAGTTACATCGCTTTAAGAGTCATTAATTTGGAATAGGGGGTGGGCTGCCATGTTAGGCCTTGTAGGCCTTATCCAAACTTTTAATTAATCATCCACTAAAATCCTTAATTATCCACTTATTTACATAATGAGAATTATCCCAAATTACTTAAAATATTACTCACTTTTAACATATCTCATACACCTTACTATCATGGTCATGTGGTACCATATAAAATCAATACATACACTATTATTTTATTAAAATATCCATGTAAAAATACATATATTTTCTCAACTTCTAATTTTCCTAATCTCATATAAATAGTACAAATTTTCATACGCTTAATTCTTAAAATGGTAAACGATAACCTTCTTTTCTTGTGAGAAAATAATTTCTATCTTTACAATAAAGAAAATCTCATAAACTTTCTCATATTCTGTGTATAATTTAAAGCATATTCGAAAGTAGTAATATTAATGACTATATAAAATCATATTTTTCAAACATTCTTTTACAAAAATGTTCCACTCAGAATACCATATCAAATGTATATAACGGTATCAAGGTTGTTAAACTTACGGGGTCTGACAATAACATAGTCACAAATCCTCTATAATCTCATGAATTGTCATAATCCCTTCAAACTCATATGAATTACTACGACTCATCCTAATATCAAAGTACGAGATGTAACAACTTATCTTTTTACTACAATAAGTAAGGTATTTGTGGCGACTCAAAAAACCTTGCAACAAAAGGTGATACTTTTAGTGGCGACCCTTAAAGTCGCCACGATAAAGAATAATTCAGTGGCAACTTTGTTTTGATCGCCACTAATATGTATTCGTTTTATCTAATTAAATATGGCTGAAAAAAATATTATAGCGATCTATAAATAGTTGCTACTAATTGGTGTTTCGTGGCGACATGGTCGCTACTAAAGTTGAGCTTTTGTATCAACTTCTTAGGTCGTTACTAATATTTTTATTTAATATCGGTACTTCAATTTCTTAATTTAGATAATAATTAAAAAAGAAAAGAGAAAGGAGAAGCACAAAACATAAAGAAACTCAAAATGATTAAAAGAAAAACCTAAAATGGTTTCCCCCCTTGCAATTCGGAAGCTCATTTAGGGAGTTACCTACTTACCTCTTCCAAATCTGAAAACCCAAAATCCCTCTAAATTCCCCAATTCCCTCTCCCATTCCTACTTTCCCCAATTTCCTCTCCCTAAAATTTCTCCTCAATTTTGCTGCTCATCTTCTATGGAAAATTCACCTCTTTCCTCATTCCCCCTTTGGTTTATTTGTTTATTTAGATACATAGCAAAACCATAAGAAATATAGCCTCACCTACTCCGGCCAAATTGTCTCACAGAAAGAGGATCACTCCCGTCGCTGGCGAAATCTCTTCTTTCCGTCTCATTCTCTAGAAAATAGAACATTGAGTTCCTTATCGTTTTTTTTCTGTAGATTTTGTGCTCTGTGCTCTCATGAGACTAAAACCCTAACCCATTTTCTATGTTTTGATGGTATGCTTTGTTGCATTGGTGTATGTTTCTGAATCGGTTCGCCGACGTGGTTTTTACACATTTGAACCATTTCTCTTCCATCTTCCTCACCTGTTGAGGTATGTTTTTCTTTTTTCAAGATATTTTCATCAGTTTCTGATTTTTGTTTGGTTGTATATATATATATATATATCATTTGGATGTATTTTCAATTTCCAATCCCGAGAAATAGGAGCAATAGAAGCTCCTCCTTTGCTTGATGAAATTCAATGATGGATGTATTCCTCTCTTTGATGAGTTTTCTCTTTTGCTCTTGGTATAAGTATCCATTTGGACATAGATTGTCCTTCTATTCCTATCTGCTGCCAAGTACTACTGTTGCGATAGCTAACGATTTATTTCTAATATAATAAAAATCCTTGCTAATGTGTTATGTGAGTTTATTTGAGGAGATAAATTGCAAGCATATGTTTTTTTACTGGTTAGTTGTAGCAATATTATCAATTTAATCTAATTCGTGCAAGACAGTTTAAATAAATTATATTGCCTTATACCAATATAAGAAAAGTTACTTTTCTTGAACCAATTTATGTATAGTTATATGCATAATCTCTATGATGAGTTCTCTGGTGGCCCTTCTCCCTATTGGTTTGCTTACTGTAATCTATCTTTCCTTCTCTGCTTACTCGGTTTATCTATTTTCTTAAAACGAAAATACGAACAAATCTGGATTAACTTTCTTATATGATTATTATGTTAAATTTTGTTTGTTGGATATGAGTTCTCTTTGATATTATCGTTTAGATTTGCACTGCAATTTGCAATTATTCATGTTTATAATTTAGGGACAAGTATTATCACATTTGTTCTAGGGATGATTTGGTTACATATTGAGATAATTAGTGTACACATAAATATTGTTGTTCTGTATGAAGGTGATGAATGTTTACAATAAGTAGTATATGCCTTTAAAAGATTAGTGATCTAGGTGCTTAATTGCTGGCAGAAAAAGAGAATTGGGGTATTAAAGTACATGTTTATTCGCTTTAAGAATCGTTGTTGGTTGTTCAAGAATTTTCATCTTTTTGAAAACTAAAAAAGAAAAGGCCTTCGGACTGATTTTTTCTTCTATATCATGCAGGATACTCCATGGAATCTACTCAACCATCATTTTTTGGGACTGGATATTTTCTTTGGCAGATAGATTTATCCCTTGTTAGGTGTGTTTTCTATTCTTCATTTTTCCCGAGTTTAGAACATCCAGATTTTGATTCTTTGATCTGCTTCTTATATTATGTTGTCCACTGTAAGAAATTATCATTGGAAGGTTAATAAAGAAATGCTTTAAACTAGAAGATTAATTGCAGCCCAATAGCCTGATTTTCCTGCTCGTTTCTATCATCACTTTGGAGGAGTACGAGAATGGGCTGAAGCGATGAGAGATGTTTGAAGAAGAAAACTTGTAGAACTCGGAACAACTTCATGTATTAATGTATGACTATGAAATAAAGAAAAAATTGAAATCTTTAAATGATACCATGTTAGATTCGATAGGATGTCGGGACTATTATAAGGAGCTTATTCTTTAAGTTTGAGACAAAATCCTGGGGCTGCATAATATATGTATTGACTATAGCAATACTACTATCTTCTACCTTCACTATATTGGCACAGAGGAAATTGTATCTTTAGATTATACAACTTCATTGTTATGAGGGCTCTATCTACTCAGTTGAATTACCCCAGCTACTTCTATCTTGAAGCTCCAGATTATTGTTCTAGTTATCGAGTTCTACCACCATTTATTCTGTACATTTAAGCACTTTTACCTGTTATTTTGTGTAAACCACAAAATATTATGTTCAGTGCATAAACTAAAAAAAGTTTTTTGCTGCTTCTGACCATTCATTTTAGTGTGTTATATAGTGTTCCTACAAGATAATTGTGACTCGATTATGTGTAAAACGATATTTAGTTTCTTTTTGACAATAAAATGTTGGCTTGTAATATAGTGTTGCGTGTTCATGTGAAATTTAGGTTTCTAATTAGGCATATGAAGCACTCGATAAAATGCCCGAAAGAAATCGGGGTTTATAATTTGTTATAATTTTGAGAGTGCAAGCATATTTTATGATATTGTGCATGCAGAAGGTCTGTCTAAGTTATACTAGTCTATTTTCGCCGAAGTATTCTAATACCCAAAAGTGACTTCTGGATGTGTTATATATAGCAAAACTGCTTTATTTTTGGATTACACAAAATGTTCAAAGTTGATAAATTAGTTTCTTTCATTTCATATTTGTCTCCCTGAAAAATAATTTAGAGTTGCTGATTTACATATTAGTTTGTAGTTTCTGAACCCTTTTACCTGTTTTTCTTGCCAAATACTTTGAGCTTTTAGGCAATGTAAGAGAAATATGTATTAGTGTAAAGATTGTGTATCCTTTTCGAATTTGCTCTCTACTTTAAAGGCAGACCTTTTCAGTTTTGCTCTCTGTACTTTAAGTTGTCTTGACTAGCGGGTGTAAGCAACTTTATTGTGGTCATTCTTTTTTACGATTAGTGTTATTATGGGAATTGTCAAAGTGATCCTGTATTTTTTCCTTAATAACAGGGACACGTACTTGCACAATCACAAATGGAATCGAACCTGCTTGAAGGCCCTTAATGTTTTATTTTTTATTTTTCATATATGTGCACAATGATAATGAACAATGAAGTATTCTACTGTATATTTAATTGGCTTTTAGTAATGAAAGTATTTATAATATTCCGCTTGAAAATATTTTTGGTGTTTGTTGAATGATATTGGATGCTTTTAATATTGGTAAACGATTCACATGAATATACTTGTGTACTAACTTAAAAAGAAAATATGGTTGCCACTGGAAGACTATTAAGATTAGCATATGTACTAAAACATAGACAATTGTAGCGACAAAGCGTTGGTTCCGAATGTAATAATTGCTTTAGTGGCGACTTTGTCGCAACTATAGCTTATATTTTAGCGGTGACCAACACAAAATGGGACATTTTTTGTAGCTTGTTTATTTACTTTTTGTGGCAATTTTAGTCGCCACAAAAGAACACATTTGTGGCGACCTTATATAGTCGTCACTAAAAACATTTAACTACGGTTGTACTTGCAGCAAGCAAAAGGTCGCCACAAAAGAACACATTTTGTGACGACCTTATATAGTCGTCACTAAAAACATTTAGCTATGGTTGTACTTGCAGCAAACAAAAGGTCGCCACTATAAGTACAATTTCTTATAGTGCTTCAATGGAATATTTGAGACATCAGAGACTTGCAGTTTTTCACGGGCCTGAATGAAAGTTACAGCAATATAAGAAGTAATGTTTTGCTTAAGAGACTAGTGATAACTGTGAACGAAGCATATGCTATAGTAACACAGGAAGAGTGTCAAAGGACATTGGCTGTAGTAGACACTAATAGATATCCATTGACTATGCTCGCAGGAAGTGGCCAAAGCTTTAAACCAAAGAAAATTGGACTAATTTGTGAACATTGTGGTTACAAGGGTCATTTAAAGAAAAATTACTATAAAATTGTTGGTTATCCGGCAGATTTTTAAAGCAAGAAGAAACCTTAGCTTGGAGGAAACAAAACCTATGTTAAAGCTGCAAGAACTGAAGAAATAGGAGGAACAAATACTTAGCCACAAGGTCATTTCCTCAATGAAGAACAGTACAAGCAGCTTTGTAAGACTTCTGAACAAGGGGGAGGAGAATGCTCTACTAATATGGCAGTATTATGTCCTTACTGTCCAATGTTCCTTTAACTAGCTGGATAGTATACTTAGGAGCAACTCACCATATTACTCATGATGAGCATATACTGAATAATGCTAAGCAAGTTGGAGGACAAAAAGATAAAGGAGTTCAGTTGCCAACTAGAAACAAAGCAGAAATAATGCATACTGGGAATGTCATTATTTTGGGGGACACATGCATAAAAGATGTACTGCATGTACCAGACTTCAAGTTTAATTTACTATCAGTGTCAAAACTTACTAGAGACCTCACCAGCATAGTGAAGTTCTTCCAATATTTTTGTGTGTTGCAGGGACTTTACAGTGGCAAGGTGTTGGGGATTGGTAGAGAGTCTGATGGTCTATACATACTAAGGGAGTATGCACAAGCAGCGGGAATAACAGTAGGTGCAGTAATGAAGGAAGAACAAACACAACTTTAGCATCACAAACTAGGAGATGCATCCTAGAGTTGTATACTACATATAATATCTCTGCAAGACAAAATAAGTACAGGGAAGTCAAGAAGTTGTAGCATTTGTCCTCTATCTAAACAAAGTAGATTAAAGTTTCCTAATAGTGTAAGCAAATCTAAGGTAGCATTTCAACTTGTTCACTTGGATGTGTGGAGACACTACAAAACACCTACCTATGACAGTGTAACGACCTGGCCGGTCGTTTCGAGAGTTATAGCCCCATTTTCCCATTTCCTGCTTCTTTTTGTGTTCTTCAACTATATTATAATGTACCGGGTTAGTTAGTTCGAGTCCGGAGTGGTTTCAGAGTGAATTGAGACACTTAGTCTCTTTATTAGAAGCTTAGGTTGGAAAAGTCAACCGGATGTTGACTTATGTATAAATAATTTCGAATTTGAATTTTGATGGTTCCGTTAACTCCGTTAGGTGATTTTGGACTTAGGAGTGCGTCCGGAATGTGATTTGGAGGTCCGTAGTGGAATTAGGCTTGAATTGGCGAAAGTTGGTAATTTGGCGATTATGGTCGGCAGTGGAAAATTTGATATCGGAGTCGGAATGGATTTTCGAAAATTGTAGTAGGTTCGTGGTGCCATTTGTGACGTGTGTGTAAAATGTGAGGTCATTCGGACGTGGTTTGGTAAGTGTCGAATCGTTTGTGGAATTCGGAAGTTTAGAAGTTCTCAGGCTTGAATCCGAGGGTAATTTGGTATTTTGATGTTGTTTTGAGTTATTTGAAGGCTCGACTAAGTTCGTATGATATTATGGGACGTGTTGGTATGTTTGGTTGAGGTCCTGAGGGCCTCGGGGTGGTTCCGGCTTGTTAACGAGAGGTTTGTAACTTGGAAAATGCAGTTGAACTGCTGTTGCTGGTGTTTTTCGCACCTGCGGAGAGGGAGCCGTAGGTGCACGAATGCAGAAGCGCATGTGAGGTCGCATATGCGGGCAGTGTTGAGATGGACTATCACTGCAGGTGCGAGAAGGGGGTCACATCTACGAGCCCGCAGATGTGAGGCTGAGTCGCAGATGCGAAGTGATGAGTTGGTCGATTTCCGCAGAAGCGGAGGGAGAGGCACATGTAACAATCTGACTTGTCGTTTTAAGAATTTAAGCCCCATCTGGCGGCATAAGGCCCTGAGCAGCTTCTTATTATGTGTATTGACTTGCGTGCGTGGTTGAATTCAGTTACCGGATGATTCTGGGTGATTTGGGACACTTGGTCCCCAAAACGGAAGCTTAGGTTTTAGGACTTTTACCATAGTTGGAACTGTGTGAAAACGACTCCGGAATGGAATTTTGATGATGTTAATAGCTTGTATAGTGATTATGGACTTAGGAACGTGTCCGAAAAATTATTTGGAGGTCTGTAGAGGAATTTGGCATGAAATAACGAACGATGAATTTTTGGAAAGTTTGACCGGAGGGTTGACTTTTTGATATCGGGGCCGGAATCCGATTCTGGAAATTGGAATAGCTTCGTTATGTCAATTATAACTTGTGGGCAAAATTTAAAGTCATTCCAGATTGATTTGATATATTTCGGCACAAGATATAAAATTTAAAATTTCAAAGTTCATTAGGCTTGAATTGGAGTATGATTCGTGGCTTTGATGTTGTTTGATGTGATTTGAGGCCTCGAGCAAGTTCGTGTTATGTATTGGGACTGGTTGGTATGATTGGACGGGGTCCCGAGGGCCTCGGGTTTGATTCGGGGTGGTTCCGGACCAAGTTTGGGTATTTTGATGCTGCTGGTTGTTGGTTCTGGTGTTATTCTTCGCGTTCGCGAGGAGCCTCTCGTGTTCGCGAAGAATTTTGTTGTTGGGACTTTGTTCTTCGCGTTCGCGAAGAAGGAAATTTTGATGTTCGTCGTCTGACTTTAGAGGCTCATATCTCGCAATCTATAAGGAATTTGGAGATAATCTAAAAATAAAAGTTGTAGGCATTTGTGTCTAATTTTCAGAAAGGTAAACCATTTGATATTTGGAGTTGTGTATAAAAAGTTATGATGGATACACTATAGGCTGTCCAGGAAGGGTTTGGAAATCGCTGTTGCACATGGCTGACTTTGGAAGCATATATCTCATAATCTATAAGGAATTGGGAGATGAACAACAAATGAAAGTTATAGCCCTTGGAGTTTAGTTTGCAGAAAATCAAACCATTCATCATTTGGAGTTTTGTACAAAATGTTATGACCATTATACTAGAGGCTGTCTGAAAAGAGTTTGAAAATTACTTTTGAAGAATTTGTTCATCGCGAACGCGAAAAACAAACCCCTGGGCAACAGAATAAAGTCCAAATTCGTGTCATTTTTCCATTTTTGGACCAAGAAAGCTCGGGTGAGGCGATTTTTCGAGTTTTTTTCAAGAAAAATATTGGGAAAAGAATTCCTAACTTGATTTTGGTTAAATTACATGAATCTATTGTTGTTTTTATCACTAAATTAGTGAATTGGGTTAAAAAATTTTAAAAACCCTCTTGGTTTAAATTTAGGATTTGGAGGTCGATTTGTTATTGGAATTCGATAAAATTGGTATGGTTGAACTCGTATCGGAATGGGTGTTTGGATTTTATGAAAATTACCCGTGTTCCGAGAGGCGGGTCCCGCGTTGACTTTTGTTGACTGTTTGGAATAAAATTTTAAGTCGACGTATTATTATCCGAAATTGTTTCTGATGAATTTTAATGAAGTTATACAATTAATTTGGATAGATTTGAGCAGTCCGGAGATCAATTCAATCAAGAAGGCGATTTTGGAATATCGACATAACTTCAAAGAGATAAGTGTCTTGCTTAACCTCGAGTGAGGGAATTACCCCTTAGGCATCGAGTCTTATGTGCAATTGTGAAATGTGAAAAGCCGTGTACGCGAGGTGATGAGTACGTACTCGGCTTATATGTGTAAATGTTTATTGAGTTAAAGTCTTGAGCATATTGTGTGGTAAATTGGGTAATTGTTGGTATATATTTAATCATCTATTTATCGTGCCTAAATCCTTGTTGTTGTTGAATCTGTTGTTATATGACAATTTGATGTGATTGTTATTTTATTATTTATGTAATTTCGTGAATTTGTTGGTTTGATAATTATTGGAATTAAATTTTATTATGAATTTTTCCTTTGCAAATAATTAATTAAATGAGCTTAAGAAGGGGTGTTTATATAATTATTAAAAATTTGAATTTAATAAAGACTTTGCTTTTATGTTGAGTAATTTCTATCTCTATTGGTTGTTTTTGGGTGTTGTACACATTGTGTGGAGCTTTTGGCTATTTATTGTGAAATTAATTGATTTTGTTATATCCTTGGAATTTGTTGTGGCCATTGAGCAAACTGTAATGTGAATTGATTTTGTTATGTTGCCGTGATAATTTACCGTATAAATTGTTGTGTTGTGTGAATTATTATTTTGAGGAGATAAGGGCGACATTTCACCGTTGATATTATGTGGGTATAAGGGTGGCATTTCACTGTTGTTGTGTTGTTGGATTATTGTCTGGGCAGATCGATAAGGGTGGCAATATGAGCGATAAGGGTGACAATATGAGCGATAAGGGTGGCTATTGATATTGTCTGGGCGGAGCGATAAGGGTGGCTATAGGAGCGATAAGAGTGACAATAGGAGCGATAAGGGTGGATATTGTCAGGGACGATATGTGATGATATGGGGTTGTGACGTTGATGATTTTCATGTCATGTTATAATTTTCTTGTATTTATTTTTGTACCTTGTGCAATTTGTCTTGTTGTTGGTAAATTAATAACAATCTGATTTATGTTGAAATTGAGAGCATGTGGCTATGGCCAGGTGGATGATAAAATGAAATGTGGGCACGAGGTGTCGTGAGTAAATAATGAGGATATTTGGCACGTGAATTGTCTGTGCAGCTGAGATATGAAATGTGGGCACGATGTGCTGTGATGAAATGATAATGATATTTGGCACGTGAGTTGTCCGTGCAGTTATGATATGAAATGAGGGCACGAGGTGCCGGAAAAATATGATGATTTAATTATGGGCACGAGGTGCCGTGAAAACATGAAAATGGGCTGAGACCCGTGTTTACGAAAAATATGAAAATGGGCTGAGACCCGTATTTTTATGATTTTGAAATGAGGTGTCACATGGTGACTTTTAATTGAAAAGATTATATTCAAAATATTTATTTGGAAGGATTTTTATTCAAAAAAACTTATATGAAAGAATTGTATTTGAAAGATATTTATTTAAGGAAATTATTTGATGATATTTATTGAAAGAATTTTATATTCGAAAGATGTTTATTTGAGGAAATTATATTTGAAAAAGAGTTTTATTTGTAAGAATTATGTGTGAAAGATATTTAATTGAAGAACTTGATTTAACTGAGTGTAAATGTATTTATCAATTGTTAAGCGATATTAATGGTGATTTTATTGTCTTACTGTGCATATCACTGGTTGTTTCATGTTGCCCTTATTGTTATTTGTTTCCTATTATTTTGTATATTATATTGCACAGGTTATTAGACTAGTGAGTGTCTTGACTGTACCTCGTCTCTACTCCACTGAGATTAGTCTTGATACTTACTGGGTACCGACCGTGTTGTACTCATACTATACTTCTGCACATTTGTGTGCAGAGCCAGGTATTGGAGACATTATACTTGAGCAGAGTTAAAGCGGGATCGTAAGGATTCAAGGTAGAGCTGCTTAGTCATCCCAGTCCCTTGAAGTCTTTTTATTTTATTGTACTGTTAATTTGTAATCAAATAGTATTGTATATTCGGTCCTCATGATCATTCCATGTATTCAGTTAGAGTTCGTGACTCAATACTACCAGTCTTGGGAGGTTGTATATTGTAATTATTGTCGCTGTTAGTTTCAAAAAAAAAATAGTTTCANGTAATCAAACAGTATTGTATATTCGGTCCTCGTGATCATTCCATGTATTCAGTTAGAGTTCGTGACTCAATACTACCAGTCTTGGGAGGTTGTATATTGTAATTATTGTCGCTGTTAGTTTCAAAAAAAAAATAGTTTCAAAATGTAATTGAAATTGGCTTACTTAGTCTTAGAGACTAGGTGCCATCACGACGCCTGTGGTGGGTTTTGGGTCGTGACAAGTTGGTATCAGAACTCTAGGTTCATAGGTTCTACGAGTCACGAACGAGTCTAGTAGAGTCTTGCGGATCGGTACGGAGACGTCTGTACTTATCTTCGAGAGGCTATGGAACTGTTAGGAAATTTTCACTTCTTTCATTCATGTCGTGCAGAATTTGTTGAATTTGGAATTTGAACCCTTGTATCTCCATTCTCTCCTAGATTGTGAGGACACGTGCTACTGGGTTAGCTGAGCAGGCATCCGCACATACTGCTAGGGCTGCAAGAGGCCGGGGCCGAGGTAGAGGCCGAGGTAGAGGTCGAGGAAGGGCACGTGCTGCGACTAGAGCACCTGTCAGAACAACAGTTGAGGAGCCACTAGTAGCTCTAGTTGGGGGACAGGTACCAGAAGCACCTATTGTTACCCCCGGACTTTAGGAGACCTTAGCACAGTTCCTGAGTATGTTTGATACATTAACTCAGGCGGGATTGATCTCTGTTACACCAAATATTTTGCATATTGGGGGAGTAGATCAGACTCCTACCACAACCTCAAAGCAGCAGGTTCACGTTGGTCAGGTTCCGGGTGTAGTACCGGTACAACCTGTTATTCCGGTTCGGCCTGAGGTCAGGCCTGAGGCATCAGAAGAAGAACAAAAGAGACTTGAAAGGTTTAAGAAATATGATCCACCAACTTTCAGTGGCACAACTACAGAGGATGCCCAAGGATTTCTGAAAAATTTTCACTGTATTCTCCGCACCATGGATATTATGGAAGTGAGCAGAGTTGCCTTTACTACATTTCAACTGTCAGGCGTAGCGTATCGGTGGTGGCAAATCTATGAAGAAGGTAGACCAGCCGATACAACACCACCAACTTGGACTCAATTTTTGGAAATATTCTTGAAAGAGTTTGTTCCCCAGACTCTCCGATATGTGTGGCGCACGGAGTTTGAACGGTTACGTCAGGGCACTATCACAGTGTCAGAATATGCTATCAGGTTCAGTGAGTTAGTTCCTACAATCAGAGAATGGGTCCGCAGATTCATTGAGGGGCTCGATTATAATATTAAAATATGCATGTCTAGATAGTTGCAAACTGATTCTCCATTTCAACAAGTAGTGGAGATTGCAAGGAAGATTGAGGGTGTTTTAGGTGAGGAAAGGGAGTCTAAGGAGGCCAAAAGGTCTTGAAGCCCTGGAGGGTTTAGTGGATTTTACTCTTCGGCTATGACCCATTATGGCGAAGGCTCGAGCAGTCGGTCAGCTCAGTCCGCACATCAGATTACTTGGTGTGCTCGAGTAAGTTCTTATAATGCACCACCGACACGAGATTCTTACAGTGGTTATTCCAGTTATCCGGCATAGACTCGGTACTAGCAGTCACGACCTCATAGGGGTTGTTATGAGTGTGGTGATACTAGGCATATCATGAGAGATTGTCCCAGACTTGGGAGGGTTGGATTTCATCAGAACACTCCAGCTACAAGCTTTATTCCAGTTGATAATCCACGTGCACAGTCAGCTAGAGGTGGAGGACAGATGGGTAGTGGGCGCCTAAGTGGTGGAGGCCCGACCCGTTGATATAATCACTATGATTTGGCTGGGGCCAATACACCAGATGGTGTCGTTACAGGTACGATCCTGATTTTATTATAAAGGATAATTTCCCTTAATTTGATTCGGTTCTGAATATTGAGGTGAGTCCTCCTTTTATGTTCCACTTATGGGTGAGCTTCGTAAATTTGTGACCCACTTATATGTTTATCCCTATTGGGAGATTTAAGGATGTGAACCCGTGTCTGTCATTTTATTTTTGTACACCAGTGAGGGATATAAGTCCAAAAGTAATTTTTATTACTCATTACTGTGGGTTTAATGTGTTTCGGAATAATTGATTCCAATTTTTATGAATTGCCATAACGGTATGAGGGTTCATTATATGTTGTGAAAACTATTTATGAAATTTATTGAAAAGAAGAAAGAAAGGAAATAGAAATTTCAGTTGGCACAATGTGCAAAATACTTGTGATTCGAAGTTGAGGACGAGATCCTCATATTTTTATATGGTGTGAAATATTTAAACCGGGCTGCAAGCCGCGATGGAAGTTATATAAGGACGAGGTCCTTGTGGTGAAATATTTATGAGTTTAAAATTCTCCCTTGTGAAATTTAATTTATGCAATAATATTAATAGGGAGTCATGCTTGTTAGGCTTATTTGATAACGCTTGTATATTTTTTGTTCATATTCTGCCATTTTCGTGCTGTAAATATTGAGTTTTAGCCTATGAGGTGAGTGCCCTGGTGGCGTTAAATGTGACTCATTANCAAGGTTGAGACAGTTCTTAGTCTCATGCAATGGAAGGCAATGCTTATCCTTGTGTAGTTAAGGAGGCAGGGCTTAGCCTTATGCAGGATGGGGACAATGCTTAGTCTCATACAAAGGGGAAGGCAATGCTTAACCTTATGTAATTGAGGAGGCCCGACCCGTTGATATAATCACTATGATTTGGCTGGGGCCAATACACCAGATGGTGTCGTTACAGGTACGATCCTGATTTTATTATAAAGGATAATTTCCCTTAATTTGATTCGGTTCTGAATATTGAGGTGAGTCCTCCTTTTATGTTCCACTTATGGGTGAGCTTCGTAAATTTGTGACCCACTTATATGTTTATCCCTATTGGGAGATTTAAGGATGTGAACCCGTGTCTGTCATTTTATTTTTGTACACCAGTGAGGGATATAAGTCCAAAAGTAATTTTTATTACTCATTACTGTGGGTTTAATGTGTTTCGGAATAATTGATTCCAATTTTTATGAATTGCCATAACGGTATGAGGGTTCATTATATGTTGTGAAAACTATTTATGAAATTTATTGAAAAGAAGAAAGAAAGGAAATAGAAATTTCAGTTGGCACAATGTGCAAAATACTTGTGATTCGAAGTTGAGGACGAGATCCTCATATTTTTATATGGTGTGAAATATTTAAACCGGGCTGCAAGCCGCGATGGAAGTTATATAAGGACGAGGTCCTTGTGGTGAAATATTTATGAGTTTAAAATTCTCCCTTGTGAAATTTAATTTATGCAATAATATTAATAGGGAGTCATGCTTGTTAGGCTTATTTGATAACGCTTGTATATTTTTTGTTCATATTCTGCCATTTTCGTGCTGTAAATATTGAGTTTTAGCCTATGAGGTGAGTGCCCTGGTGGCGTTAAATGTGACTCATTAATCCGAGTAAGTAATCATGTGGTCTTCATGCCTCACATTTTGTTGTCAGTGTTGTAAAAATTCGAAACGAGGTGATGGTTAATATGAGATTAATTAATGATGCTGGAATTATTTATGAATAACTTTTAAGACCAGAGATGTGGTGATGAGCATACATATGATGTGCTTCATGTCCTGATATCATTATGATAATGCAATGCTGAGATTAATGTTATTGATATATATCTTGTGGTATTTTGTTGGGTTGTGGATGTGTTGTAGGAGTTATTTTGGTGTTACACTGGCAGGTGGTTAGACCCCATTACAGGGGAGACTCTGCCAAAATTTCTGAAAAATTTGGGAGTTAGTAAAAGTTTGGGGGATTAAGACGTGCAAAAGAAGAGACAAATTATGTTATGTGTTTGAGGGCGAATGATCCTAAGCGGGGAAGAATAAAACACCCCAGAAAATGTTTTAAGTACTTCAACACTATCAAGAAAGTTGATGTGTGCGTAGGCACGAGTTGCTATAGCCAGTTGACACTAATACCGTGCGTTGATGAAAAATCGGACTTTCTGAAAATGTTTGGAGTGTAAGAAATTGGTCTTAAGGTTCACAAATATGGATAAAAGAAATAATCTCAAATGAGATGATGTTGCCGGACTTACCTCCAATGCAGTAGCGTGGGACCAACAGTGAGTATATGTGTAAAAGTAAAAATCATCAATTCGGTAACCTCATAATAATTATTAGCACATTCGAGGACGAACGTTTGTTTAAGAGGTGGAGAATGTAATGACCCGACTTGTCGTTTTAAGAATTTAAGCCCCGTTTGGTGGCATAAGGCCCTGAGCAGCTTCTTATTATGTGTATTGACTTACGTGCGTGGTTGTATTCAATTACCGGATGATTCTGAGTGATTTGGGACACTTGGTCCCCAAAACGGAAGCTTAAGTATTAGGACTTTTACCGTAGTTGGAACTATGTGAACACAACTCCGGAATGAAATTTTGATGATGTCAATAGCTCCGTATGGTGATTATGGACTTAGGAGCGTGTTCGGAAAATTATTTGGAGGTCTGTAGAGGAATTTGGCTTGAAATGACGAAAGATGAATTTTTAAAAAGTTTGACCGGGGGTTGACTTTTTGACATCGGGGCCGGAATCCGATTCTGGAAATTGGAATAGCTTCGTTATGTCAATTATGACATGTGTGCAAAATTTGAAGTCATTCCAGATTGATTTGATGTGTTTCGGCACGAGATATAGAATTTAAAGTTTCAAACTTTATTAGGCTTGAATTGGGGTATGATTCGTGGATTTGATGTTGTTTGATGTGATTTGAGGCCTCGAGAAGGTTCGTGTTATGTATTGGGATTGGTTGGTACAATTGGACGGGGTCCCGGGGGCCTCGGGTTTGATTCGGGGTGGTTTCGGACCAAGTTTGGGTGTTTTGATGCTGTTGATTGCTTGTTCTGGTGTTGTTCTTTGCGTTCGTGAGGAGCCTCTCACGTTCGCGAGGAGCCTCTCGCGTTCGCGAAGAAGGATTTTGCTGTGGGGACTTTGTTCTTCGCGTTCGCGAAGAAGGAAATTTTGATGTTCGTCGTCTGAATTTAGAGGCTCATATCTCGCAATCTATAAGGAATTTGGAGATGATCTAAAATTAAAAGTTGTAGCTATTTGTGTCTAGTTTTCAGAAAGGTAAACCATTTGACATTTGGAGTTGTGTACAAAATGTTATGGTGGATACACTATAGGCTGTCCAGGAAGGGTTTGAAAATCTCTATTACACATGGCTGACTTTGGAAGCATATATCTCGTAATCTATAAAGAACTGGGAGATGAACAACAAATGAAAGTTATAGTTCTTGGAGTCTAGTTTGCAGAAAGTCAAACTATTCATCATTTGGAGCTTTCTACAAAACGTTATGACCATTATATTAGAGGCTGTCTGAGAAGAGTTTGAAAAGGACTTTTGAAGAATTTGTTCATCGTGAACGCGGGGGGGTGTCGCGAACGTGAAGAGAAAACCCCTGGGTAGCAGAATAAAGTCCAAATTTGTGTCATTTTTCCATTTGTGGACTAAGGAAGCTCGGGTGAGGCGATTGTTTGAGAGTTTTTCAAGAAAAACATTGGGGTAAGAATTCCTAACTTGATTTTGGTTAAATTACCTGAATCTATTGTTGTTTTTATCACTCAATTAGTGAATTGTGTTGAAAAGTTTAGAAAACCCTCTTGGTTTAAATTTAAGATTTGGAGGTCGATTTGTTATTGGAATTTGATAAAATTGGTATGGTTGAACTCGTATCGGAATGGGTGTTCGAATTTTATGAAAATTACCTCGTGTTCCGAGAGGCGAGTCCCGCGTTGACTTTTGTTGACCTTTTGGTATAAAATTTTAAGTCGACGTATTATTATCCGGAATTATTTCTGATGAATTTTAATGAAGTTGTACAATTAATTTGGATAGATTTGAGTGGTCCGGAGGTTAATTCAAGCATAAAAGCGATTTTGGAATATCAGCATAACTTCAAAGAGGTAAGTGTCTTGCTTAACCTCGAGTGGGGGAATTACCCCTTAGGCATCGAGTCTTATGTGCATTTGTGAAATGTGAAAAGCCGTGTACGCGAGGTGACGAGTACGTACTCGGATTATATGTGTAAATATTTATTGAGTTAAAATCTTGAGTATATTGTGTGGTAAATTGGGTAATTGTTGGTATATATTTAATCATCTATTTGTCGTGCCTAAATCCTTGTTGTTATTGAATTTGTTGTTATATGACAATTTGATGTGATTGTTACTTGATTATTTATGTAATTCCACAAATTTATTGGTTTGATAATTATTGGAATTGAATTTCATTATGGATTTTTCCTCTGCAAATAATTAATTAAATGAGCTTAAGAAGAGGTGTTTATATAATTATTAAAAATTTGAATTTAATGAAGACTTTTCTTTATGTTGCGTAATTTCTATCTCTATTGGTTGTTTTTTGTTATTGTACACATTGTGTGGAGCTTTTGGCTATTTATTGTGAAATTAATTGATTTTGTTATATCCTTGAAATTTGTTGTGGCCATTGAGCAAACTGTAATGTGAATTGATTTTGTTATGTTTCCGTGATAATTTACCGTGTAAATTGTTGTGTTGTGTGAATTATTATTTTGAGGATATAAGGGTGGTATTTCACCGTTATATTATGTGGGTATAAGGGTGGCATTTCACTGTTATTGTGCTGTTGGAATATTTTCTGGACGGAGCGATAAGGGTGGCAATAGGAGCGATAAGGGTGGCAATAGAAGCGATAAGGGTGTCTATTGATATTGTCTGGGCAGAGCGATAAGGGTGGCTATAGGAGCGATAAGGGTGGGTATTGTCAGGGACGATATGTGATGATGTGGGATTGTGGTGTTGATGATTTTCATGTGATGTTGTGATTTCTTTGTGTTTATTTTTATACCTTGTGCAATTTGTCTTGTTGTTGGTAAATTAATAACAATCTGATTTATATTGAAATTGAGAGCCTGTGGCTATGGCCATGCGGATTATAATTGAAAGATAATATTATGTGTGGAAGATATTTAATTGAAAAACTTTATTTAACTGGGTGTAAATGTATTTACCAATTGTTGAGCGATATTAATGGTGATTTTATTGTCTTACTGTCCATATCACTGGTTGTTTTATGTTGCCCTTATTGTTATTTGTTTTCTATTATTTTGTATATTATATTGCAGAAGTTATTAGACTAGAGAGTGTCTTGACTGTACTTCGTCTCTACTCCATTGAGGTTAGTCTTGATACTTACTGGGTACCGACCATGGTGTACTCATACTACACTTCTGCACAATATTGTGCAGAGCTAGGTATTGGAGACATCAGACTTGAGCAGAGTTAAAGCGGGATCGTAAGGATTCAAGGTAGAGATGCTTAGTCGTCCCAGTCCCTTGAAGTCTTTTTAATTTATTGTACTGTTAATTTGTAATCAAATAGTATTGTATATATTCGGTCCTAGTGATCATTCCATGTATTCTGTTAGAGTTCGTGACTCAATACTACCAGTCTTGGGAGGTTGTATATTGTAATTATTTCTGCTGTTAGTTTAAAAAAAAAATAGCTTCAAAATATAATTGAAATTGGCTTACCTAGTCTTAGAGACTAGGTTCCATCACGATGCTTGTGGTGGGATTTTGGGTCGTGACAGCGCAGGTGCGCTATCACAGGTGCGGTATTTGGCCGCAGATGCGAAGCCTAGGATTTTAAGTGCGTTCTGCACCTGCGATGGAAATTCCGCAGGTGCGGCATCAGAGAAGAGGAAAAAGGGACCGTAGGTGCGGTTTCATTGGGCAGAAAGTATAAATAGAGGACTTCGAGATTTTTCCTCATTTCCACCATTTTTAGCTCGGGCTTTGGAGCTTTTGAGTTAATTTTGAGAGGGAATGCAACGAAATTCACCGAGGTAAGTCCCTTGAGCCTATGTACCCTTAGTTATGGTTTTTTCCCGTTGATTTCTCATCAAATTAGTGGGGTTTTGAAGTGAAATAATTGGGGGTTAGGGCTTGGGATTTTTGAGAGTGTAATTTTGGGATTTGAGGGACCAAACGATGTCAGATTTTGATAAATTTTGTATGGTTAGACTCGTGAGTGAATAGGCTTCCGGGTTTTTTGATTTTTGTTGCATTTCGAGACGTGGGCCAGGGGGCGGGTTTGAGTCGATTTCAGATTTTGCCTATAATTTGCTATTCTTCTTGTGGAATTAATTCCTTTAGCCTATATTGACCGTATTGTATTACTTGTGACTAGATTTGGGATGTTCGGAGGCCTAATTGAGAGGCAAGAGCATTCCGGAGTAGGACTTTTCTTGGTTTGAGATACGTAACGCTTTCAAACTTAGTATTGAGGGTTAAAAACCCTGAACTATGAGTTATACGATTAGTATTGAGGTGACGCACATGCCAAGTGACGGGTGTGCGTGCGTGCATCGTGAAGAAGGTGGTCTGGTTGATTCCATGGCACTGTATAGTGACTCTATTTTGTTGATATTCGTGTTTTCATCTTGTGATAAAGTAATTGAGCTGTCAATCATGCTAGATATCANTGACTCTATTTTGTTGATATCCATGTTTTCATCTTGTGATAAAGTAATTGAGCTTTCAATCATGCTAGATATCATGTTTAGGCTTTATGCTGGTACTGTTGGGACCCCTAGTGGTCGTTTCTTGCTGTCATCTCACTGATTTCATTGATATTATGTACTCAGTCATGTTCATGCATTCCATATCATATCTCCGTCTCAGTTGTTGTTTATTGATACATCATATCATTGTTTTGGGCTAGTTGTCATGATATTGTGAGCCCGTGAGTGAGACTGGAGAGATTGATGACTGAGTGAGGCTGGGAGCCTGATTATGAGTGACAGTTATGGGATTGGGCTGCACGCCGCAGCGGTTATACTAATTTTGTGATAACGCTTGGGCTGTAGGAGCCCCTCTGGAGTCTGTAACACACCCCCAGTGAGCGCGGTTGATATTATTGAGGGATGGATCTTCCCTGGACATGGATCTTGTCCGAAGTACTTGATACCCGGAGATGGATCTTCTCCACAGGGCTGGATTGGCTTTCCTCGGTACTGGGTGACTTATAGTCAGTGATGTATGTGTTATGAGATGGATCTTCCCTGGGCCGTATGGGCTATATACAGTACCAAGTGGTTGAGCATTCGAGAGTGTAAGCACATGAGGCTGACAACATGGTGCATCACATACAGTATGTGCATTGGCATGTAGAGATAGCAGAGTTATGTTCTTTACACTGTTCGGATCTGCTTCACTTTGTTGATTGAGTTGCATATTTAATTTGGAAGCATGCCTACATTTCTGTTCAGTTATTTCTATTTTATCGGTACCGGTTGAGTTTGTCACTACCTTTCAGTCCAAAGTTTGGACTTGTTACTTAATGAGTTGAATGTACTCACGTTACTCCCTGCACCTCGTGTGCAGATCCAAGCATTTTTGGACACGACGGTAGTTGTTGATTGTGGCTTCAGAGTTCTGAGACTACCAAGGTAGCTGTACGGCGTTCGCAGGCCTTGACTCTCTCCTTTTTTGCTAGTTGTATTTTCAGTTTATTTCTCTAGACACTGTAGTGGACTGCATTCTAATTTAGACTCTCATGTACTCTGTGACACCCTGGTTTTGGGATGGATTGTATCGTATTTTTGATATTTATGTTTTCAAAAAGGCTTTCCTAAATTATTAAATTGATTCCGTCTTTATGTGCAAAGAGTTTTTTTGTGTTGGGATGTTGAGTTGTGGCTTGCCTAGTTCCACGATAGGCGCCATCACGACGGGGTAGGTTTTGGGTCGTGACAAGTTTGTATCAGAGCCTAGGTTACATAGGTCTCACGAGTCATTAGCGGGTTTAGTAGAGTCTTGAGGATCAGTACGGAGATGTCTGTACTTATCTTCGAGAGGCTGCAAAACCCTTAGGAAACTCCACATTCTTGCATTATTGTCGGGCGAATCTGTTCATTCTAGTAACTAAACATCTGTTGTTTCATTCTCTCACAGATGGTGAGGACTCGTACTACCGGGCAGGATGGACAGTCACCAGTACCACCAGCCAGGGTCGTGAGAGGCCGAGGCCACGGTAGGGGAAGAGGTGAAGCCCGCACAACAGCAGGGGCAGTACCTGCAGATCCACCAGTTGCCCCGGGTCAGGACAAGATTCCAATCGTTGATGCACCAACTCAGGCACCACCTGTGCCTATTGTGATTCCAGGCCTTCAGGAGGCCTTAGCTCAGATTTTGACCGCGTGTACTAGTATTTCTCAGGCGGTCTCTGTTCCGGCCGCAGCAGCCACTTCTCAGCCGTGGGAGGTGCTTAGACTGCTGCTGCCCGCAGACCAGAGCAGGTGGTACAGGGATTCCAGACACCGGGGGCACCACCAGCCCAGCCGGTTGCAGCTGCTCAGGACTATGTGGTTCCTGCTACGCCTTAGGATGAGCAGCGTAGATTGGAGAGATTTGGGAGACTCCAGCCTCCATCTTTAAGTGGTGCATAGGGAGAGGACGCACAGGGTTTCTTGGATAGATGTCAGAGGATACTCCATACAACAGGTACTCTGGAGACTAGTTGGGTCTCATTCACTACTTTCTAGTTCTCTGGGACTGCATTCAGTTAGTGGGAGGCTTATGAGAGGCGTAGGCCAGTCGGCGCAGCGCCCCTTGCCTGGCAGTAGTTCTCCGTTATCTTTTTGGAGAAGTTCGTGCCTTAGTCCCGCAGAGAGGAGCTGTGCGGATAGTTTGAGCAGCTTCGCCAGGGTGATATGTCTGTGATGAAGTATGAGATGCGATTCTTGGAGTTGGCCCGTCATACTATCTGGTTGATTCCCACAGACAGGGAGATGATTAGGAGGTTTATAGATGTCCTCACTTTTCAGATGCGATTGCTTATGACTAGAGAGAGAGAGAGAGAGTCTGGTGCTACATTTGATGAGGTTGTCGATATTGCTCGTCAGATTGAGATGGTTCGCAGTCAGGAGCGGGTTGAGAAGGAGGCCAAGAGGCCTCGTGGATAGGGTGGATTCAACGGTGTTCCTTCTGGGGGTCAGTTCCACCACGGTAGGGGTTGTCCTTTCAGACATGCTCAGACGACTTGCCCGGTTCACCGTAGTGCACCATCTGGCCATGGTGCACATAACTCTCAGCAGGGCCAGTCTTCATTCAGTGCACTACCAGCTCAAAGTTCGTCTAATGCACCATCAGCTTAGGGTTCATCTATTTTAGGACCTTCTAGCAGTTATTCTGGTGCTCGTGGTTCCCTTCAGTCCCCACCAATATTTGCAGAGAGAGGTTGCTTTGAGTGCGGAGATTTGGGTCATATCAAGAGGCATTGTCCCCGCCTTTTGGGAGGTTCATCTCAGCAGGGGAGTCGACCTTTGACTTCGGCACCAGTTACTTCACCACCCGCCCAGCCAGATTTGGGTGGAGCTCGGTCAGCTAGGGGTTGCCCTAGAGGGGGAGGCCGATCAGGTGGCGGTCAGACCTATTTTTATGCATTCCCTGCCATACTAGATGTCATTGTTTCGGATGCTGTAATTACAGCTATTGCCTTAGTTTGCCATAGAGGTGCCTCTGTATTATTTGACCTTGGTTCCACTTATTCGTATGTGTCCTCGTATTTCGCTCATTATCTGGATATGCCCCGTGAGTCTCTAGTTTCACTTGTTCATGTGTCTACACCGGTGGGCAATACTGTCATTGTGGACCGTGTATAACGGTCATGTGTGGTGACTATTGGGAGTCTGGAGACTAGAGTAGATCTCTTATTACTTAGTATGGTCAATTTAGATGTTATCTTGGATATGGTGAGTTATCAGATGTTTTGTTATATGGCGTTGAGCCAAGTGGGGGAGTCTTCTATCTATGATTAAATTATTATTTTGAAGGATTTAGTGCGCACGGGGTGTGAATTTGATCGGTGGTGTTAAGGTAGGATTACCTCTTCGAGCGTTGCTGTGCTAATGAGGCACGTGTTTTTCATCCCGCTTGGGTGATGCAATTTAGAATCTGAAATTACATTTAATAGTGCCGAGATTTGCGGTAATTCTGTATGATTATGGATTCTACATTTTAGTATAAGACAGGTAAGAAGAATAATTTTAAATTCGCATAAGGTATTTTCAGAGTGAGCGTCACAATTGAGGTATTTATGGAGGTACTTAAGAAGAGCACTATGGCTTATGAGCCTTAAGACGGCGTGGTTTTATGCTAGGGTCTCGTGTGGTGAGTCTTGGGTTGAGGATTGAAGTATTATGGTAAGGAGGAGTATCAATTTGAAGGTAATTCAGAAGGAACTCGGAGAAATAGGACAGCTTGGTAGTATGTTGGATCGGATGGTAATGGATATGATCAGTTCGTTGGGTGATTATGATGTGGTGGGTTTCTACAGGTGTTTCGTGGCAATGCTCTCAGGTTTGTGGTGACCTGCGTGGTTTGGTTGAGTTAGAGAGATTTAGTTATGATGGCTTAATTAAGTGCAAATGGGTTTTGAAGAGATCTCAATAGTTTCTACCATGGTTCGAGGAGTATATTTCTTACTGACGTGAGGGGCATGTGATGTATAGTGTTTTTCTCCTGGATGGGATCAAATGGAAAGTTCTTGGCTAATTAAGTATGCAATTGCTTATGACTCAGAGTGGATTATGAAGCTCTCATATTTTACGTATGATGGCATGGTATGTGCGGTGTTGTGTAGGATTGAGAATTTCATGTGTAAGGTCACAGTTCAATTTTGAAGGGGAGGTTATGAGTCCTTAGGCAGCATGGGTAGTTTCGGACGACTAGGTAACTGATATTTCTATCTGGTATAGCTTGATGAGGGTATACATTTCAGAAGGGGCAATGTGTTTTGATTTATGGATACTTCATTGGTGTTGTGACACTCTCTTGTTTGATCGACTGCTGATGTTCAAATTTTGCTTTGTGGCATAGAAGAATTATAGAAGTATTCCTCGTGGGATAATCGTGTATTGGAGAAGCGTTAGACATTCAGGCGGTGGAGTTGAGATCAGATATGGTGATTCGTGTGTTCTATGGATTTGGAGACTAGGAGTTCTCAGGAGCAGATTGTATCATGGTTGTGGACTGTGAAGTTGTGGCCAAATCTAGCAAGATGATAGTATATGTTATGATTTAGTCATTGTGGAAAATCGAAGGGTTATTTATCTATTTGTGGGTGACTAGAGCTGATTTGGGGGTCCATTGGTAGGCCCAATTAGGATGTGTATTCTACACCGAGCCGGATTGGTTGGCTCCATACTGCTATTGTTGAGGGATGTGCAATTCGGTTGTTGTGGAGCTTATTCGTGTTCTGAAATAATATGTGAGTTACTCTTCTATGCTACGAGGAGTTGTGATTCGTTGGTTATATGCACATATGGTGCGATTCTATTGTGGACATATAGCGGAATTTGAGTGAGAAGAGTATTGGGTATTGCTTGGTTGATGGCTTATTGTTATGTTCTTTCGGGTTTTGTGTGGCATGGCATCATTTTCTTCTCCGCAGATATGGTAATGCACTTTGAGTACTTGATGTCGAATTGCGCATGGTTATAAATTTTTAGCATGGTGACTTGAGGTGTTTCATATGAACCACTATTTGGATAGGGTCGCGTATTGCAGCAGAGTTATATGGAAATATGATCCTTTTGTGTTAGATTCGTGTATTATGGTCCTATGGTGTGTGATGGGTTTAAGCATTTTGTGGTGGTGGTACTTGATGAGCTTGCGGGACGGATCTCTCGTTTGAGTCATTTTCCATGATTGAGTATATTTGGAATGTTGCTATTTGGTGCACGGATTGCACTGGTTATGGCTTTAGATTGTATTGATGTGTCATGTTACTAGAGTGGTCGTATTGGATGAGATAAGGTCATTAGACCTAGAATGGATACTATCGGATAATATCGGAAGTCGACTTAGAAATTGGCTATAGTTCTTATAGAAGGAGAGGGAGCTCCATGACCGTTGGTCTGATGAATGGTTGTGAATTCTGCATGTTTCTTTCATCATCGGCAGCGTACAAAGTTTTTAGAGCGAGGCTTGTTTGATATGAGGTCTATTACCAGTATTGGGTTGTTTGAGCAGCTACTGTGATTTGAAATTTTTGCTATGAGTATTTGAGTTATGTGATTACATCTTAGGTTATAGATATGGCTTGATATAGCTTGTTCAGACTTATACAGTATGTAGATGAGAGATTCTGATCTTATAAGAAATTTCGAATGTTGGAAATTGGATTCTAAGGCTTGTGGGCTAGGTTGAATTGAGAATTTTCAGTTATGTTGTGTTAATGGACCTATATGGGATAGGGTGACGCAGAGTCACCCCCGGGTTCGTGCGTGGTAAGATGGAATAGTGATTTGGTGGCTTGGAAATAACTGTTGGCACATTCGAGGACGAACGTATGTTTAAGTGGAAGAGGATGTAATGACTCGGCCGGTCGTTTCGAGAGTTATAGCCCCGTTCCCTCATTTCCTTCTTCTTTTTATGTTCTTCAGCTATATTATGATGTACCGAGTTAGTTGGTTCGAGTCTGGAGGGGTTTCAGGGTGAATTGGGATACTTAGTCTCTTTATTAGAAGCTTAGGTAGAAAAAGTCAACTGGATGTTGACTTATGTGTAAACGATCTCAGATTTGAATTTTGATGGTTTTGTAAGCTCCGTTAGGTGATTTTGGACTTAGGAGTTCATCCAGAATGTGATTTGGAGGTCCGTAGTGAAATTAGGCTTGAATTGGAAAAAAATGGTAATTTGGCGATTATGGTCGGCAGTTAAAAATTTGATATCGGGGTCGGAATGGATTTACGGAAATTGGAGTAGGTTCTTGGTGACATTTGTGACGTGTGTGTAAAATGTGAGGTCATTCGGGCGTGGTTTGGTAAGTTTCGACATCGTTTGTGGAATTCGGAAGTTTAGAAGTTCTTAGGCTTTAATCCAAGGGTAATTTGGTGTTTTGATATTGTTTTGAGTGATTCGAAGGCTCGACTAAGTTTGTATGATATTATGGGACGTGTTGGTATATTTGGTTGAGGTCCCGAGGGCCTCGGGGTGGTTCCAGGTGGTTAATGGGAGGTTTGGAACTTGGAAAGTGCAGCTGAACTGCTGCTGCTAGTGTTTTCCGCACCTGCGGAGAGGGAGCTGCAGGTGCGCGACCGCGGAAGTGCATGGAAGGTCACAGATGCGGGCAGTATTGAGTTGGACTTTCACCGCAGGTGCGAGAGGGGGGTCGCATCTACGAGCCCGCAGATGCGAGGCTGAGTCGCAGATGCGGAAGTAAGGAGTTGGTCGATTTCCGCAGAAGCGGAGGGAGAGGCGCAGGTGTGCTATTGCAAGTGCGGTATTGGGCCACAGATGCGGAGCCTGGGATTTAAGTGAGTTCCGCACCTGTGATGGAAATTCCGCAGGTGCGGCATTGCAGAAGCGAAAAAAGGGACCGCAGGTGCGGTTTCACTTGGTAGAAAGTATAAATAGAGGACTTCGAGATTCTTCCTCATTTCCACCATTTTTAACTCAGACTTTGGAGATTTTGAGGTGATTTTGAAGGGGATTCAAGGAAGTTCACTAAGGTAAATCCCTTGAGCCTATGTACCCTTAGCTATGGTGTTTTCCCGTTGATTTCTCATCTAATTAGTGGGGTTTTAAAGTGAAACAATTGGGGGTTAGGGCTTGGGATTTTAGAGAGTGTAATTTGGGGATTTGAGAGACTAAACGATGTCGGATTTTGATAAATTTTGTATGGTTAGACTCGTGAGTGAATGGGTTTTCCATTTTTGTGATTTTTGTTAGATTCCGAGACGTGAGCCAGGGGGGTGAGTCGATTTCAGCTTTTGGCTATAATTTGGTATTCTTCTTGTGGAATTGATTCCTTTAGCCTATATTGACCGTATTGTATTACTGGTGACTACATTCGGGACGTTCGGAGGCCGAATTGAGAGGCAAGGGAATTCCGGAGCAGGACTTTTCTTGGTTTGAGGTAAGTAACACTTTCAAACTTAGTTCTGAGGGTTCAAAACCCCGAACTATGTGCTATATGATTGGTATTACGGTGACGCACATGCCAAGTGACGGGCTTGCGAGCGTGCACCGTGAAAAAGGTGGCCTGGTTGATTTCATGGCACTATATAGTGACTCTATTTTGTTGATATCCGTGTTTTCATCTTGTGATAAAGTAATTGAGCTTTCAATCATGATAGATATCATGTTTAGGCTTTATGCTGGTACTGTTGGGACCCCTAGTGGTCGTTTCTTGCTGTCATCTCACTGATTTCATTGATATTATGTACTCAGTCATGTTCATGCATTCCATATCATATCTCCGTCTCAGTTGTTGTTTATTGATACATCATATCATTGTTTCGGGCTAGTTTTCATGATATTGTGAGCCCGTGAGTGAGACTGGAGAGATTGATGACTGAGTGAGGCAGAGAGCCTGATTATGAGTGACAGTTATGGGATTGGGCTGCACGCCGCAACGATTATACTAATTTTGTGATAGCGCTTGGGCTGTAGGAGCCTCTCTGGAGTCTATAACACACCCCCAGTGAGCGCGGTTGATATTATTGAGGGATGGATCTTCCCTGGACATGGATCTTGTCCGAAGTACTTGATACCCGGAGATGGATCTTCTCCACAGGGCTGGATTGGCGTTCCTCGGTACTGGGTGACTTATAGTCAGTGATGTATGTGTTATGAGATGGATCTTCCCTGGCCCATATGGGCCATATACAGTACCAAGTGGTTGAACATTCAAGAGTGTAAGCACATGAGGCTGATAGCATGGTGCATCACATACAGTATGTGCATTGGCATGTAGAGATAGCAGAGTTATGTTCTTTACACTGTTCGGATCTGCTTCACTTTACTGTTTGAGTTGCCTATTTAATTTGGAAGCATGCCTACGTTTCTGTTCAATTATTTCTATTTTATCGGTACCGGTTGAGTTCGTCACTACCTTTCAGTCCAAAATTTGGACTTGTTACTTACTGAGTTGGATGCACTCACGTTACTCCCTGCACCTCGTGTACAAATCCAGGCGGTTTTGGTTACGGCGGCGATTGCTGATTGCGGCTTCAGAGTTCGGAGACTACCAAGGTAGCTGCACGGCATTCACAGGACTTGACTCTCCTTCTTTATCACCAGTTGTGTTTTCAGTTTATTTTTCTAGACACAATTGTAGACTGTATTCTAATTTAGACGCTCATGTACTCTGTGACACCCTGGTTTTGGGATAGAGTGTATCGTATTTTGGATATTTCTGTTTTCAAAAAGGCTTTCCTAAATTATTAAATTGCTTTCGTCTTTATGTTCAAATATTTTTTCTGTGTTGGGATGTTGAGTTGTGGCTTGCCTAGTTCCACGATAGGTGCCATCACGACGGGGTAGGTTTTGGGTCTTGATAGACAGAAAGCACTACTTTGTGACTATTTGTTGATGACTTTACTAGATACCATGGATATGCTTAATACAAACTATGTGTGAACTGTGTGTTGTATTGAAGAAATGCATTTCAATAATAAAGACACGGTTTGCTGTGAATATCAAGACCTTGAGGTCAGACAATGGCATAGAATTCTTTAATGCCAAATGTAATGAATTGTTAGCTGCAAATGGTATTATACATCAAAGTAGTTATCCATATACTCCTCAAAAAATGGTATAGTTGTAAGAATATATGGGCATATTTTGGATGTTTCTAGGGCTCTAAAATTTCGAAGTGAGGTACCTCTCAAGTTCTGGAGTGAGTGTGTCAAGACTGCTGCATATGTGATTAACAGGCTACCAACACAAGTGGTGTAGGGAAAGACACCTTATGCAATGCTATATGAGAAGAAAGCTAGTCTGGACCATTTAAGGGTGTTTGGTTGCCAAAGTTATGCTTGTAATCTACCTAAGGGGGATAAGTTTTCTCCCAAACATAAAGAGAGCAGTGTTTATTGGATACTCTAAGACACAAAAAGGGTACAGGTTATATGACCTTGACATTCACACAGTATTTGTCAGCAGGGATGTAAAATTTCGGGAGTATATCTTCCTTTCAAACAAGCTTCTAGCGATGATGATGAAACATTATTTTTACGGCATGCAGTAGACCCATCTGATCCCAGCCTAAATTATACACCACCATTTGATCAACAGGGTGAGGAGGATTATCCTGACCACCCTTTGTGTAACACTCCGTAAATTTAATTTAGTTGTGGATGCATTAAATGAGTATTAATGTGACCTTTTAACATGTGAAGTCCTATCGGGATGAGTATGGGCGGAAACCGTTGTTTTGGAACCAAGACTAATAGTGAGGTGCATAAAATTGGATAGAATCAACTAAGTTTATGGGAGGTCCGTCTTATAGCCTTAGAGAGTACAGGGCCATGAAAATTCACAGCCTTAGATAGTACAAGGCCATGGAAACTCACTGCCATAGATAATGCAAGGACATAAAAACTCATGGCCATAGACAATGCAAGGCACTATCCAGGGCATTAACCTCAGCGCCCTTGACAATGTAAGGCACTGTAGTTTTGGCGCCTCTGATGGTGCCTTGCATAGTTATTTTGGCATCTTAGATGATGCCCCGCACCGACGGTGTTTATCCGAGCTACTTTTATTTTCTCTTCATTTCTTGGGATGTGTACACTTATTAAAACCCTACCTCGTCCCCCACAACTCAAACACGTAACTTTGCTCAAGAAAGGGAAGCTCTCAAGAACCTAACTTTCCCAAGGTCCCTCCATCATCCAAGGTAAGTTTTAATGCGGATTCTAAGTTACTTTTAATTCTCCAACACCTTATTAACATGGGTAAATCCTTCAAATCCTTAGATATTCGATCAAGACACCATTGCTGAGAAAAGAAACCCTAGAACTCGAATTCAAGAGGATTGAACTTCAAAAAGGTAATTCTTCTACTACCTAATCATTTATAGCTATGAATTGATGAGTTTTTGGAAGAATAGTAGATGGGTTTAATAAAGAGAATCATATGTACATGCTATGGTTTTGGGTTGTTGACGTATGATTGTTGTAAGCATTTGGGTGATGAGAAATGGTATTAGTTACATCTATTTGGGATTGTAGAATCACCTAAAAGTAGTAGAATGAGAAGTTTGTGAAGAAAAGATCAATTACTGAGGGCTATGAGGCTTTACGCCCATAAGGTGTTTGATAAAATATCTAACTGACCAAAACATGAGAATTAGTGCTAACATTGGTTCATCTTGACATATATTGACATAGATTATCGTTGAAAGAGGCGACAAACATTGTGATACGCTTAAAAGGACCCGAGTCAAGGTATGTGAGGCTAACTCTCTATGTTTGGGAATGTGAATGATTCTCCCTACACTATGTTTCTTTTACAACGTTACTAATTGCCTCAGAAATATATAGTTAAGCCTAGTTCCTTGAATAGTTTCAGCACTTTTATTCTCTAGCTTCATAACTCGTTCATGACCTTCATTCTGAACGTTGTGAGCTCAGTGTGTAATCAATATAGAATTGGGTTTGATGCCCATGAGTCTCAGTCTAGATTACGCAGCATGTCATAAACAGTTAAAGTTTTAGTTTTCATAATCATTCCATGTATACATGTCTCAGTCTAGTCCTATTCAGTATTCTAATATAATGTAATTCAGTGTGATTCAATATTTTAGTATCACGTATTGCAGTATTATTCTCAGTTCCTGAGTTTAAATCCTTAATGTTGAACACCTATATTTGGTCCTGAGGATGTAGTTTATGCTTTATGCATGTTTGAGCGTGAGACCGTAGTTGATGCTTTATGTATTTTTGGGCCTAAGGCAGTAGTTATGTATACATATACTTGGGCCTGAGATCGTAGCTTGTGCACATATATATTGGGCCCGAGGCCGTAGTTTATTCAGATAAACAGGTGGTTCATCATTCAGATGAGGGAGTATTCATATCCTTACTTTCTTTGTTCAGTTCAGTTATCAGTTACCACTTATCATTTCAGTTATCAATTATCAGTTATAATTTTAGTTTCAGTTTCAGCTGTTATCATATTAGTTATCAGTTCTCAATTATTAGCTCAATTTTAGTTTCATAATTTATAGTTCTTTCTTATAGTTGCTTTACATACTAGTACAATTCAAATGTTCTGACATCCCTTTTTCCTAGAGCCTGTGTCTCACGATGCAGGTAATGATTTACAAGTTGGCAATTCAGAGTGCTAGGAATCTTGTACCAGCTATTTGGTGATCCCCAGTTCTTTCGAGGAATTATAATACCTTAAGATCTTCAGTATTTTCAGATAATTAGTATTTTCAGTACTTCATTAGAGGCTTCATAGACTAGAGTAACAGTTAGATAGAGTCACAGGATTTTCATGTTAAGCAATGTTGCCACATATATGTTTCAGACTTATATTAGTGTTTCTACATTTCATTTATATCATTCATACTTTCTGTATATCAGCATGTGCTAGTTTAGCTTCCGCATTCAGTATGTTATGATATCACATGTTGATTCAGTCAGGCAGTTGGTTCGCTCGGTCATATGTAGTTAGGCACCGGGTGTCGTGTTACGTCCAGGCACAGGTTCGGGGCGTGACAAAGCTTGGTATCAGAGCCCTTCATTCAAGTGTCCTAGGGAGTCTATGAAGCTGTATCCAATGGAGTATCCTTTATATATGTGTGTCGGCCTTGTATATAAATGGGTAACTGCCAAGACATTCAGGATTGTTTCATTTCTTTTAAATCTAGATCATGCCAAAGGCTTAGAGCAATAGGTAACCTTATCTTCTTATCGAATTTCACACATATCGAATGCCCAAGCGACGGGCAGGAAACACCCAAGGTCCTAGAATATATGATCACCTATTGGGGTATAATTATGGAGTACAAGTTGGTAACAAATGAGACTTGAGAGGATATTGAAAGTAGGATACAATCGATAGTAGTACATATTAGAGCATAACCTTATTAGAAAATACGAAAGTAATTATCATATTTTATGGTTATCAGTTTACCTCAACTACTAGTTATACAGTCTTTCAGTTAGCAGGTTTATAGTTATTTAGTATGCCAATTATCAGTTATTCAGTTACCAGATCTCCAATTTTCAGTGTATCCAAAATTTGGTGACTTCTGAGTACATAGTGATGCCTATGGGTGACAAAAGAAAATGTAAGTAATAGTGATTATAGCAAAATCTTTGCATGTTTTAGGTCCAGACTAAGACTCAAGACTCGCCGAATGGTTAGGAAGTGATTAATCAGATGATGGTATATTCTGAAGGACAAGTTTGTGTATGGCAGTGTATCCGTATATGTTTTACCTCATAGAAAAATTTTATTTTAATTCTCAAAATGGAGCCACAGGTTGGATGATGGTAATTCAGATGTTAGACCCCACGGTGTAACATGTTAAGAATTTAATCACAACAGGCATGAACTATTCAACATAGTTTTGGACAAAAAGGAGCATAAGGGCAAATTAAATAGGAGTCAGAAATTTGTTATTACCAAAGATGTGACGTTCATACGATTCATGCATATGACTAAGAAGATATGGTGTACGAAATGAGAATCAAGAGCAGCCGACATTGAATTTCAGGGAATGATTTTAAGTTGTCCAGATTTATTCAAATCAGAACGAGAAAGTACCACGTTAGTAAGTTACTATAAGAAGCAACTATTATTGTGAGATAAAGGATAAATCAGTTCCCCTTTGGTTATGTGACTAAGTGTTTACCCCGAATGTTTATAGTCTGACGTGATTTTGAAGTGTATAGAAAGTTTGGTGTTAGATATTCCAATTTCGTTTAAGACAGATGGAATTTCCCTAAGTGTTATCCATGTATATAGTACAAAAGAAAGATAGCGTGCGACCGTAGAATAGGGTCGGATAATGAGGGAAGTTAGGAATAACCTTATGCTTCACTTTAGTTATTCAAATCAGAATAAGAAAACATGATGCTAGTAGGTGGTTAGTAAAAGGATAGTAAGTAAGTTTTGAGTAGATACAACAAATTAGCAATTTCAACAGAGCTAGTAGAGGTACAATTTGATTTACTTAGTCAGGTTAACACTAGTGAGTGGGTAACAGTTTGAAACACAGAACGCATGCTAGAACCTGAAGAGTTTAAGTTAAACCTGAAGTACAGTGATAATGGGAAAAGATCAGCTAGTAGTAAGAGAGCAAACTATAGAAGAATATCCTTTAAGAATTATCGAAAAAGGTCTCCCCAGGATTGACAATGTGAGCAGAAGATTATGCTAAGGTGTACATTCAAGAGATCCTCCAATTGCATGGGACGTCCAATTGCATGGGACTCTATTGTCCATCATTTTAGATTGTGGTGCTCAATTTTATAACAAATTTTTAGAAGTCCTTTCAGAAAGGATTAGGCACACGAGTAAACCTCAGCACAGTTTTTCATCTTTAGATAGATGGCCAGGAAGAGTGCACTATTCAGAAACTTAACAATATGTCCTTGATTTTAAAGGTATTTGGGATGATCACATATGTCATGCCCCGAACCTAGGAGCGAGACCAGCACCCGGTGCCTCACCTAACCTGGCGTACCAAATTGCGACTAAGGGACTCTGAACATATAATGTCATACTTTGGCCATGGGGCCACCTTGCAAGACAATTTGCGAAGCAAAATATAAAACTGAATGGAAACTAGCGCTAACTAAACATCAATATAAAGCTAGGCTGACAAGGCCGTCATAGCTACTACAGCTAACAAACCACCAAATTATACATACCAGACCTACAAACCCAACATACTGCACTAACCAACATGATATGTCTACAAGCCTCTAGTGATAGATATATTGTGATCGGAACAGGGCCCCGACCTACCCATAATATATATATAAATACATACATAAGATGTACACAAAAACCTAGACCCGATAACTCCGAAGGATGTGGAGCTTACCGATCAGGCTAAACTCTGGAAACACCTACTGAGGAGGTCTACCTGTCTGTCTATCTGAACCTGCATGCATGAANGAACGACCAGCCAACCACCCTACATTTATATGGTGTTTCTACACCCACTTCCTCCTCCAAAATTCCACAAAACAGTAGTAAAACACGCACCCCAACAACAACATAAAATAGTCCACAAAACAGTCTACTACAAGTGAATAACTCGAACTCACGGCTTCCGATCACCGTCCCGTGAGTTCTTACAAGTATAGAACGACTTACCATGAATTTATAGAAGAAACACTGGATGAAAGAGATCAGTAAACTCACCTTATTTGTTGGATAACTCAGCTCCTATCTTGGTTCTTCAAACTCTAGGTTTTACCTCCAATTAGAACTTGATAGGGAGAGAAAATCAATTAGGATTTGTGGGAAATATTTGAGAGGATTTTTTTGCAGAGCTTATGTCTGATTATTATACTTTATTTTAAGTCTAATATATGAAGAAAATAGGCCTTTAAAAGGCCTATTTGGACGACCCGAAATGGCCCATTTTTGGGCTTTCATTTAAGCAAGTAGGTGACACACCTACTTGTCACCTAGCAGCTTGTGCAATATTGCAAACATGCCTATATTTCTCTACTCCAATATCGTATTGACAAACGGTTTAATGCGTTGGAAAATAGACTCATAGAT
>AWOL01S0011975.1:0-20917 GCA_000715115.1 Nicotiana otophora | reverse complement strand
TCCTTATCATGTTAAGCACCCTAGTCTCACCCCAAAGGTACATGTTATAACATTCCCAACTTGTCGACTTTCGACGAAACATTGTTTTCTTCAATTGCTTTAGCTTCTGAACTGTCCAACCCTCTTTGTACTTGTTGTTCATGATATTCAATATTTGTAACCTCAGAGGTAATATGATTAACTTACTTTATATATTTTAAATATTATCTCATTTTTGGTCCTACATTAGTTTGCTTACGACGCAGTTTTACGTACGAAAATATAGGGTGTAACAACATACCTCTCATTGAGTTTGATAATAATAACAACTACTATTATAGTATCAAAATGGCACCGCATGAAGCTTTGTATGGGCGAAGGTGTAGATCGCCAATTGATATGTTCGAAGTTGGCGAGGCAGAGTTGTTGGGACTAAATTTGGTCTATCAGACTGTGGAGGAAGTCAAATTGATTCCAAGAGCATTTGAATACGACTTACAATTGCCAAAAGACCTATTCGGATGTGCAGTGTAGAGACCTAGAGTTTCAAGTTAATGATTAGGTGTTTCTGAAAGTTTTGCCTATGAAATATGTTATAAGATTTGGGAAGAAAGGAAATCCCAGTCCCAGATACATCCAGCCGTATAGGATCTTACGAAGGATCGGGCAAGTAGCTTATGAGGTAAAATTGCCACCAGAATTGGCGACTGTACACCCAGTATATCACGTGTCATGTTATAACATTCAAGTTAGAGTATTTAGATCTCATGTCATGACATTTATATTTTCAGTATGTAGATCTCATGTTATAATATTCATGTCAGTTCAGTACTCAAACATTTGTGCCAGTTTCGTATTCATATATCCATGTTAGTTCAACATTCACGTATCCATGACAGACCAGTATTCACGTATATATTTCATTTTATGCGTATTATGATGCCCTGTGAGGCTTGTGTTGTGCTCTGTTAGCTGGCAAGTGTTTTGGAGAAATGTTGAAGATAACTAACCTTCTCATTCAGACCTTATATTATAATCTCCATGTCTTTCAGTATTCAGTAAGTTCAGTAGCTATTCAGTTTAGTACCTATTTAGTTCAGTATCTCAGTAGTTCAGTAATCGGTGTATTTATTCAGTTTAGTATGCACGTGTTCATGATATTTCAGTGTTCACATGTTTCTATCAGTCATGTTTAAGGTCCAGAGTTTATCGTAGTTACAATAAGGACAATCATTCGAGGACGAATGATACCAAGGGGGAGATAATGTTACACTCCATAAATATGAATTAGTTGTGGATGCATTAAATGAGTATTAACATGACCTTTTAACATGTGAAGTCCTATCGGGATGAGTATAGGTGGAAACCGTTGTTCTGGAATACAGACCGATAGTGAGGTGTATAAAATTTGATAGAATCGACTAAGTTTATGGGAGAACAGTCTTATAGCCTTAGACAGTGCAAGGCCATGAACATTTTCAGCCTTAGATAGTGCAAGGCAATGAAAACTCACGGCCACAGACAATGCAAGGACATAAAAACTCACCGCCAGAGACATTGCAAGGCACTGTCCAGGGCATTAACCTCAGCGCCCCTGACAGTGCAAGGCACTGTCCAGGGCATCAAAGTCAGCGCCCCTGACAGTGCAAGGCACTGTAGTTTTGGCACCTCTGATGGTGCCTTGCATAGTTATTTTGGCGCCTTAGATGATGTCCCACGCCGATGATGTTTATCCGAGCGACTTGTATTTCCTCTTCATTTTTTGAGGACGTGTACATTTATTTAAACCCTACCTCGTCCCCCACAACTTAAACACGTAACTTTGCTCAAGAAAGGGAAGCTCTCAAGAACCCAACTTCCCAAAGGTCCCTCCATCATCCAAGAAAGTTCTAACGATTATTCTAAGTTAATTTCAATTCTCCAACACCTTATTAATATAGGTAAATCCTTTAAATCCTTAGATATTCGATCGAGACACCATTGTTGAGAAAAGAAACCCTAAAACTCGAATTCAAGAGGATTGAACTTCAAAAAGGTAATTCTTCTACTCCCTAATCATTTATAGCTATGAATTGATGAGTTTTTGGGAGAATTGTAGATAGGTTTAATAAAGAGAATCATATGAACTATGCTAGGGTTTTGGGTTGTTGACTTATGATTGTTGTAAGCATTTGGGTGATGAGAAATGATGTTAGTTACATCTATTTGGGATTGTAGAATCACCTAGAAGTAGTAGAATGAGAAGTTTGTGAAGAAAAGATCAATTACTGAGGGCTATGAGGCTTTACGCGCTTTACGCTCGTAACGTGTTTGATAAAATACCTAACTGACCAAAATATGAGAATTAATGCTAATATTGGTTCCTCTTGATATATATTTACATAGATTATCATTGAAAGAGGTGGCGAACATTGTGATACACTTAAAAGAACCAGAGTCAAGGTATGTAAGGCTAACTCTCTATGTTTGGGAATGTTAATGTTTCTCCCTACACTACATTTATTTTACAGCGTTACTAATTGCCTCAGAAATATATAGTTAAGCCTAGTTCCTTGAATAGTTTCAGAACTTTTATTCTCTAGCTTCATAACACGTTCATGACTTTCATTCTAAACGTTGTGAGCTCAGTGAGAAATCAATATAGACTTGGGTTTGATGCCCGTGAATCTTAATCTAGATTATTCAGCATGTCATAAATAGTTAAAGTTTCAATTTTCATAATCAATTCATTAATATATGTCTTAGTTCAGTACTATTCAGTAATCCAGTATCATGTAACTCACTATGATTCAATATTTCAGTATCATGTATGGCAGTATGATTCTTAGTTCCTGAATTTAAATCCCTGAATGTTGAACACGTGTATTTGGGCCTGAGGCCGTAGTTTATGCGTTATACATGTTTGGGCCTGAGGCAGTAGTTGATGCTTTATATGCATTTTTGGGCTTGAGGCCGTAGTTATGTATACGTATACTTGGGCCTGAGGCCGTAGCTTATGCACATATATATTGGGTCTGATGCCGTAGTTTATTCAGATAAACATGTGGTTCATCATTCAGAAGAGGGAGTATTCATATCCTTACTTTCTTTGTTCGGTTTAGTTATTAGTTATCAGTTATCATTTTAGTTATCAGTTTTAATTTCAGTTCGGTTTCAGCTATTATCATATCAGTTATCATTTATTAGCTCAATTTTAGTTTTATCATTTATAGTTCTTTCTTTCTGTTGCTTTATATACCAGTGCAATTCAAATGTACCAACGTCCGTTTTGCCAGGGCCTGCATCTCACGATACAGGTAATAATTTACAGGTTGACAATTCAGAGCGCTAGGATTCTCATACCAGCTATTTGGTGATCCCCAGTTCTTTCGGGGAATTATAATTACCTTACAGTCTTCAGCACGTATTTTCAGATATTCGGTGTTTTCAGTACTTTATTAGAGGCTTCATAGACTAGAGTAATAGTTAGATAGAGTCACGGGATTTTCATGTTAAGCAATGTAGCCAAATATATGTTTCAGACTTATATTAGTGTTTTCGCATTTTATTTATATCATTCAGTCTTTCAGTATATCAGCATGTGATAGTTTATCTTCCGTATTGAGTATGTTATGATATCATATGTTGATTCAGTCAGCCAGTTGGTTCACTCGGTCATATATCATCAGGCACCGAGTACAGTATTTCGTCCAAGCTAGGTTCGGGGCGTGACATTTAGATAGAAATTGGAGTTCAAAAGCAGACAATGAGTTCACTCAGCATCATCATGTTACTGAGGATCAGGAACCCACTAGCTCTCAGGTGGAGGAATTTGCCTCTCCAACAACAACAAATGACCTCTCTATCAGTGCACCACAAGCCTCTGACATCCCTCAAACCACTAAAAACACAAGACCTTATAGACAAACAAAATAACCAATTTGGCTTAAGGACTATGTTACCACTAAACTACCAGGAAAACATATCTACCCCATGTCCAACCATTAGTCCTATAGTCACTTATCATCTGCCTATCAGGCATATCTTCAAGCCTTTTCTTCTTCAATTGAGCGTACATCATACAAGAAAGTTGCAGCATATCATAATTAGGTGAATACTATGCAACAAAAGATTTAAGCCTCAGAAGACAATCATACATAGGACATTGTAGATCTACCACTTAATAAGTAAGCTATTGGGTCCAAATGGGTGTATAAAATCTAGTACAAAGACAACAGTGAAGTTGGCAAATTTAAGGCTAGGTTAGTAGCCAAGGGGTACACACATCATGAGGGCTTAGATTACCATAAAATATTTTCCCTTGTAGCTAATATGGTAACCGTAAGAACTGTTATTGGTATTGCAGCATCTAAAGGTTGGCCATTATTTCAAATTGATGTAAATAATGCATTTTTGCAAGAGGACTTATGTGAGGAAGTTTATATGCAGCTTCCCGGGGATTTCACATTCAAGGGGAGTTCAGCATATGTCGAATGCTTAAATCTTTTTATGGCTTAAAGCATGCCTCAAGGCAGTGGAATATTAAGCTAACGCATGCACTACTGGAAGATGGCTTCATTCAAAGTTCTTATGACCATTCACTATTCACTAAGAGACATAGAACATATATTGTAATTGCGTTGGTGTATATAGATGATCTTCTAATATCAGGAAGTAGCAATAGCTTGATACATGAGGCAAAAAAGAGCTTACACAAAAACTTTAAGATGAAGGACCTAGGGGAACTTAGATATTTCCTAGGAATTAAGGTAATGAGATCCAACAAAGGCATTTTACTCAACCAGAGAAAATATGCATTGTATTTGATCTCAGAAGTTGGTTTGAGTGCATGCAAGCCAGTCTCAACACCAATAGAACAAAATCACAATCTTACCACAATCGACTATGATAAGCATGTTGGTAATGTCAATGATGCTGCAGGAAGCTGGTAGCTATTAGAAGTTAATTGGCAAGCTGTTGTACTTGACAATTACAAGGCCAGACATATATTTTGCACTCCAAGTGTTGAGCCAGTTCATGCAACATCCTAAGGAACCACATATGGAAGCAGCATTGAGGGTTGTCAAATATATTAAGGGAAGCCCAGGATTACGAATTCTGTTGAAAAGTGGAAACACTAATAGTCTCACATCATACTGCGACTCAGATTGGGTAGCATTTTCAAACACTATAAGATCAGTTATAAGTTATGTGGTGAAATTAGGAGATTCTTTATTGTCTTGGAAGTCAAAGAAGCAGCAAACTGTTAGTATAAGTTCTGCAGAAGCAGAGTATAGAAGCATGACAGTAGTTATGGTAGAGTTAATGTAGATGAAAGGTTACTGGAAGAATTGGGAAACTAAGTAGAAGTACCTATACACCTACATTGTGACAGTAAGCCAGCCTTGCAGATTGCTGCAAATCCAAATTTCCATCCGAGAAAAAAAATACATAGAAATTGATTGCCACTTTGTACGAGAAAGAATCAAGGAAGGGATAATCATAACCAATTACATCCTCACAAAGTAGCAAATGGAAGACATGATGACAAAAGGTCTCGGAGCATCTCAACACACACTTCTCTTAGGCAAGCTTGGAGTGCTCGATGTCTTTCACCCTTCAACTTGAGGAGGAGTGTTGTAATAGAGAAAATGTTCTAGGGGTCAGCTTGTAATAACATAAAGTTAGAGTATTTAGTTTTTATAGTTAGTTAGAGGTCGTTAACATTGTTCTATATAAGAACTAACAGACTTGTACTCAATACACAGGAAATGAAAATATTCTCTTTATTCTCTCTCTAGAACCTTCTACTAATTATCGATTCCTACTCTTGCATATAGCAATTGATAGTGTTCCATACTAAATCTGAGTTAGTTGACATAAAAATAGTATGGTATAAATTTTTCTATTGTCGAACCGAACCTTGCACCCCGATACGAATGCTTCATTTCAGCTGTTATGTCTTCATCAACAACATATGAACTTTCTGATGGGGCCAAGCACTCCATAGACTGGAATTTCATGCTTCGGATGGTAGAATTAGACAATTATGTTTTGAGGGAGAATATAATTTGCTTATTTTTATTTTCTAAGAAGATTCAATATGTTAAAAAGTCACAATTTAAACTGCAATATCAGAAGTTTGAATTTTACTGCAGCTTGATTAAAACTTTATAAAGGTAACTTGGACGGGAATCTTATAAAAAATTATATCGTCAAATTATTACCTTTTGCCTTCATGAATAACTTTCAAATATAGCATGTGAAAAAGGGTTCAGTAGAAAATTAGTGAGAGAAAGTCCAACTTCTCTCTAGTTCCCACCATCAACAACTAAATGATTATTCCATCACCCAATCCAGCGAAATCTTCAATCCCTCCTAAACCTCCAGATATACAAAACATCAACTCTACTACTGATCCTTTAATCTCCCCAAATATTTTGACACACAAACCCTCGTCTTCCTCCAAAGAAATACTGCTCGCGAGCCTACAACGTCAATTCCGAATATACCCCTGTACTTTCGAAAATGGTCTAAGAATATCCCTCGTTATACTATTGGGTTACTTATACCCCTGCAGTCATACTTTGGGTTCAAATATACCCCTCATTTAAACGAAGGGACACGTGTCATCGTCCTATTGGCCACTTCTAAATATCTCCTAATTAATTAAAAAAGCAATTTTCTAAAGCAATTTTTTGTTGTTGTAAAAACTGGAAAAAACTGATTTTGTTTTTTACTAAAAACTGAAAAAAACGAAATTTTATTTTTTCCAGTTTTTACAACAAAATTGCTTTTAAAAACACGGAAAACTATTTTCTAAAACAATGTTTTTGTAAAAATTGAAAAAGAAAACTGAAAAGTAATTTTCTAAAGAAATTAAAAACTAGAAAAAACTGAAATTCTTTAAACTAAAAACAGAAAAAAAATTCAGTTTTTACAAAAACATTGCTTTAGAAAATTGCTTTTCAGTTTTGTTTTTAGTTTTTATAAAAACAATTGCTTTAAAAATTATTTTTCAGTTTTTTTAATGCGATATTTTTCTAAAAACTGGAAAAAAAGATTTTCGATTTTTTTAGTTTTTAGTAAAAAAAAATTCAATTTTTCCAGTTTTTACAAAAATATTGCTTTAGAAAATTACTTTTCAGTTTTTGTTTACAGTTTTTACAAAAACAATATTTTAGAAAATAATTTTCAGTTTTTTTTAAAGCAGTTTTTTGTAAAAACTGAAAAAAAAAATATTTTCATTTTTTTTCAGTTTTTAGTAAAAATAAATTCAGTTATTTCCAGTTTTGACAAAAACAATGCTTTAGAAAATTGCTTTTTAATTAATTAGGAGATATTTAGAAGTGGCCAACAGGACGATGACACGTGTCCCTCCGTTTAAATGAGGGGTATATTTGAACCCAAAGTATGGCTGCAGTGGTGTAGATAACCCAATTGTATAACAAGGGGTATTTTTAGATCATTTTTAAAAGTACAGAGGTATATTTGGCCCTTTGCCGTTTATTATATTGATGACAGCTGCAACATTCTGAACAAGCAGATTTGTTAAACAAATACTTGAGATTGAGATATGGCTTAAAGCCTTAATCTTTTGACTGGTTAAAGATTACTTAACTAACTTAAGCTTCTTGGACCATTGAAAGTATTCATCTAGATAGAGTACAGATAGCAGCATTAATCAAGTTCTTGCTATTTCATCACCTAAAATAATTCATCAACTGGTAATGTTGTGGCCATTTAATGTGAGCAAAAGACATCAATTGGACATAGCAAAAATATTTCTTTGATATGCTAAATGAAAAGAATATTGGCAAGATAAATGAAAACAGTACCGTTAATTAACCTGATAAGCTCAATATAAATAATTAAGATAAGAAATCAAAACCAATAAATAAATGCCTCTGAAAATTAAACTTTAGACTACTGAGAAAAACCTAGATAAACGTTAAAACCATGATTAATAAAATAAAATTAGACTTTGATTTACTCACCTTTCTGTTAAAATAACAACACCAGCTTTTACCCATTAGTATTTACTTTTACTTACTAGTTTAGTAGGATAGATGTTGGTAGTTTTGTTTTACCGAGTTTTTAGTGTTTTCCTTATTTTTTGGTGACTGTTGTGGACTTTTGCAGCAAGACTTGGAAAAGTTGTTACAGTGTATGCCTATAAAAGGCACCAGTCCAGTCTCTTTCAAAGTATCCTTTTCTTCCAGCTTTCCTATAGTTTATTGAGTGTTCTTCTTTAATAAAATAAAAGCTCTGTTCTTTTGCTCAATACAGAGAAGTCTTCCTTTTATCCTAAAATTATTTCCTTGTATCTTTGTTTTATTCAACATATTTGGTATCAGAGCCNAATGTATCCTTTTTTTTCCAACTTTCCTCTAGTTTATTGAGTGTTCTTCTTTTTTAATAAAATAGAAGCTCTGTTCTTTTGCTCAATACAAAGAAGTCTTCCTTTTATCCTAAAATTATTTCCTTGTATCTTTGTTTTATTCAACATATATGGTATCAGGGCTAGGCTATAGAAGAGAGGAAGAGTGTTTTGGTAAAGTCACACAACACTTTTGACCATATAAGTTGTTGGTGACAACTTTCTTTTTCTTGAGCAAAAGTTATTGTCTCACAGAAGGATGACTGAACTTCAAGCCGTAGGTGGAATTAAAAAAGTCAACCATCAAAATTACAAAACATGGATGACATGTATGATTTCCTACATGGAAGGCCAAGATCTCTGGGAGGTCGTTAATGGAAGCGAAGTCAAACCGTGGGTAGAAGAACCTAATGGTGCACTGCGAAAATGAAAGATTAAAGCAGGCAAAGCGTTGTTTGCCTCAAAACCACCATTGAAGAAGATGTGTTGGAACATATACGAGATGCTACAACACCAAAGCAAGCTTGGGACACGCTAGCTGCACTCTTTTAAAAAAAAAATGACACACGACTACAACTTTTAGAAAGTGAGTTGTTGTCGATAGCGCAATGTGATATGAGCATTGCTCAATACCTTCACAAGGTGAAGTCGATATGCCATTAAATTTTAGAATTGGATCCAACAACTCCAATTGGAGAAACCAGGATGAAAAGAATAATCATCCATGGTTTTAGATTTGAATTCAGAGGCTTTATTACTACCGTACAAGGATGGCCAAATCAACCATCACTTGTTGAGTTTGAGAATTTGCTTGTTGGTCAAGAAGCCATGGGTAAGCAAATGGGAGTTCCACAGAAGGGTGAGGAGGAAGCGCTCTACACCAATAAAAGCAGAGGGAACTTCAAGTAGCACAATGTTTGTAGATCCAAAAGAAATGACGACAAGACAAAAGCTCATCAAGGAGAAGGGAGTTATCGTCTAGGAGGAGCTCCAAAGAATCATGGCAACAACAAAAGATTTGAAGGGAAATGCAACAACTGTGGAAAGAAGGGCCATAAAGCTAATGTCTGCTGGTCTAAGAAAAGGTCTGTGGAGAGTAATGCTGCTACTTCCAATACAAAGGAAAGAAGTGAAGATGACTGGGATGTAGAAGCTTGCTTTGCTGCAGAAGAAGAGGAGTTAACTCTTACAGTAACAAATGACTGGGATGTTGAAGAAGAAGAGGAGTTAGCTCTCACAGCAACAACCTCAAGACATATTGATTATGAGAACGACTGGATCATTGACTCAGGATGCTCAAATCATATGATTGGTGATAAAGAGAAGCTGCAAAATTTGTCCGAGTACAAGGGGGATCGTGAGGTGGTGACAACCGACGACACAAAATTACTGATAGCTCACATCGGTAAAACTGTAGTGTCTCCAAAGAATAGTGCTGACCCTATGTTGCTTCAAAATGTTTAACACGTCCCAGGTATGAGGAAAAATCTTCTTTCGATAGCATAATTAACATCGCCGGGCCTTTTTGTTCTGTTTGGTCCACAAGATGTAATGATATTTCATGACCTGGAGATTACAAAAGAGCCAGTGTTACAGGGACAGAGATTGAATTCCGTCTATGTGTAGAAACCGCGTATGTAGACAAGACGAGGAAGAACGAGACTGCAGACTTATGGCATATGAGACTGAGTCACGTTAGCTACTCTAAGCTAAGTGTCATGATGGAAAAGTCAATGTTGAATGGTCTTCCCAAACTTGAAATTAGAGAAGATGTGCAGGCTGTCAGTATGATAAAGCGCATCAGTTGCCGTATGAGGAGTCAAAATATAAAGCAAAAGAACCATTAGAATTAGTTCACTCTGATGTGTTCGAACCTGTCAAGCAAGCATCTGTTGGTGGGATAAAATATATGGTCACCTTCATTAATAATTTTTCCAGGTATGCGTGGATTTACTTCTTAAAGGAAAAATCTGATACATTTTCAAAATTTAAAGTGTTCAAAAAGGATGCTGAAGCAGAAATTGATAAGAAACTTCTTTGCCTGCGGACTGACAATGGTGGGGAATATACCTCAAATGAATTTTCTGACTTCCTTCGGGAATATCGAATACGTCATCAATTCACGTGTGCAAAACGCCACAAAAAAATGGTGTAGCGGAAAGGAAGAACAGGCATCTAGCAGAAATCTGTCGGAGTATGCTTCACGCAAAAAATGTCCCAGGACAATTTTGGGCAGAAGCAATAAAGACAACATCCTTTGTGATTAACAGACTTCCTCAACAAAGGTTATGCTTTCTTTCACCGTTTGAGAAGTTGTGGAATACGAAACCTTCTGTTAGCTATTTTCGAGTTTTCGGATGTGTTTGTTATGTATTCGTTCCTGATCATTTACGTAGCAAGATTGATAAAAAAGCTATTAGGTGCATATTTGTGGGATATGATGGACAAAGGAAAGGGTGAAAGTGTTGTGACCCTATAACAGGAAAGTGTTACACGAGCCGAAATGTGGTGTTCGATGAAGCATCTTCTTGGTGGTCCTCAAAAAGGAAGACATTACCGGATTCTGATGATTTCAAAGAAAAGCTGAAATCTGCTAAAATTTAATTAAGTTCCTATGAAGCAGAAGACAAAAATGCTGGTGGCAATGAAGATGAAAATGTTGATGGTTATGGAGAATGTATTTCTCAAAGTCCTTGGCGAACTGGTGTGTACCAACAACCAAGCGATGAAGGCGAGTCCAGTGAAGCAGTTGCACCAACTCAACTCAGAAGATCAACAAGGACCAAAAAGCCAAATCCCAAATATGCAAATGCTGCCATAGTAGAAGAAGCAGATATAAAAGAACCTGAGACATTTGAAGAAGCATTTCAAAATCTGAAGTGGACTAAAGCTATGGAAGAGGAAATTACTGCATTAGAACGAAACTAGACTTGGGAACTCGTGCCAAAGCCAAGAGATGTGAAACCCATTTCTAGCAAATGGGTTTATACGATAAAGCGCCGAGCAGATGGATCCATAGAGAGACACAAGGCTCATCTGGTAGCTCGAGAATTTTCTCAACAATATGGACTAGACTATGATGAAACGTTTAGTCCAGTAGCAAAGCTCACAACTGTCCGAGTCTTACTTGCACTTGCAACTAACAAAGACTGGAACTTATGGCAGATGGACGTTAAAAATGCTTTTTTACATGGAGAGCTAGATCGAGAGATCTACATGGTTTAACCTATGGGTTTTCATAATGAAGATCATCCTGACTATGTTTGCAAATTGCGGAAGGCGTTGTATGGATTAAAACAAGCTCCACGGGCCTGGTACGGTAAGATTGCTGAGTTTTTGACTCACAGTGGTTATTTGGTAACACCTGCAGACTCTAGTTTGTTTATCAAGGCTAATGGAGGAAAACTAGCTATAGTGCTAGTTTATGTGGATGATCTAATCATAACAGGAGATTTTCAAGAAGAAATCCTAAGAACAAAGGAGAATCTTTCAGTTCGTTTTTAGATGAAAGAACTTGGGCAGCTCAAACATTTTCTTGGTCTAAAGGTTGATCGAAATCAAGAAGGAATACTTCTCCATCAGCAGAAATATTCTAGTGACTTGTTGAATAAATTTGGCATGCTTGAATGTAAGCCAATTTTGACGCCGATAGAACCAAATATCACGATGTGTGCACATGAAGGCAAAGATTTGGAAGATGCAACAATGTATCGACAACTGATAGGTAGTCTAATCTATCTAACCTTGACTCGTCCTGAAATCTCTTATGCAGTTGGTGTGATGAGTCGATACATACAAAATCCAAAGAAGTCTCATCTTGAAGCAGTTCGTCGAATATTGAGATATGTGAAGAATACACTTGGCTATGGTATTCTGTATAAGAAAGGTGAAGATTACAAGCTAGTTGGATATTGCGACGCTGACTATGCAGGAGATCATGATACTCGATGCTCAACTACTGGATTCGTGTTTATGCTTGCATCAGAAGCAATTTCTTGGTGTAGCAAAAGGCAGCCAACTGTGTCTTTATCAATAACAGAAGCAGAGTACCGGGCCGCGGCAATGGCAGCTCAAGAGAGCGCTTGGCTTATGCAGTTGTTGACTGACTTGAATCAACCAACAGATTATGCAATTCAATTGTATTGTGACAACCAATCAGCAATACGTCTTGCAGAGAATCCAATTTTTCATGCTAGGACCAAACATATAGAGGTGCACTATCACTTTATCAGAGAAAAAGTCTTGCAAGAGGAAATCAATTTCAAGTACATTGATACAGAGAAACAAGTTGCAGATCTGTTCACTAAAGGCTTGAGTATCAACAAGTTTGGAAGGTTTCGTTTGCAACTAGGAATGATAAAAAGAAAAATGGAAGCTGATGTTGAAGGGGAGTGTTAAAATAGCAACACCAGCTTTTACCCATTAGTATTTACTTTGACTTACTAGTTTAGTAGGATAGATGTTGGTAGTTTTATTTTACCGAGTCTTTAGTATTTTTCTTATTTTTTGGTGACTGTTGTGGACTTCTGCAGCAAGACTTGGAAAAGCTATTACAGTGTATGCCTATAAAAGGCACCAATCCAGTCTCTTTCAAAGTATCCTTTTCTTCCAGCTTTCCTCTAGTTTATTGAGTGTTCTTCTTCTTTAATAAAATAGAAGCTCTGTTCTTTTGCTCAATACACAGAAGTCTTCCTTTTATCCTAAAATTATTTCCTTGTATCTTTGTTTTATTCAACACTTTCGACTAAGGAGACAATTTAAATGGGACTTAATAAAATTAAATAGGTATAAAGGATGAGTCGGATTTTGGAGTGGGTTAAAATAATTTTAGTGAGTCTCTTGCTATCTTTTAAATAGAAGAATTTAAAAATAAAAAAAATTACTACATTAGCTCAAATGACTTGAATGTAGTGAGTGACCTTGTATGTAAAATGACAAAAATAAAGTGACTTTTGCCATACAAAACAAAGAAATGTCTTTCTTAGATAATTTATCACTAGTAAAACTTCATTTGAATTTATTCTTTTCGGGTGCCCAAGGATATATTAGTTTGGAAAACTAATGTATTAGTGGAGACACTGATAAGTAAATGACATTGTTCTTAAAAAGTTTCAACGCTAATGTGGCTTGGAGCTCATTTAATTTAAGAAAGGCCAAATATACACACAACCTTTTAAATTTGGCACAAAATTTTACTTAGACACCTCAAATAAAATTTGTTCCAATTAGCCACCTTGTTAGGATGGGGAACTCGAGTAGTGCGAATTAGCCAAACAATGTTATAATAACAACAACAAAGACAATGCAAGTTGATAACAACGACAATTAAAGCATATAAAGAAGACACCAATTTAACATAGTTCGGTCAGTGTGACCTACGTCCACAGGTGGAGATGAGCAAATTCACTATAGCAACAAGAGCACAAAAGAGTTTACAAAATTAAAGTAAATACTCTAATTAATCCCAAATACCCCTGAGAGAATAATCTCACAAGATCACTCCAAAGAAAGAGGATCACACAAGTGTTTTCCAACACTCAACTCTCTTACAAACTACTCTCAATTACTAAAGGAGGAGATAAAACAAGAAATGAAGACTCAAGTCTTGTTGGTGTGTTTAAAATGAACTAATGACCTTTCCCTTTATAGGCAAAAAAGCCTTGGCCTCGTAGTTGTAAAAGAAAAGATACATCGCAACAAAGTCTACTTTGCAAATAGGCTTATACTTATGTGAGATGGACTCCACTAGCCAAAATATTGGCCATAATTACAAATCTCCACCTTGGCCTAGTTTTGGCTGATATAGTAAATTTGCTTCACCTTCTCCGCAAAAGTCCCAATGGGCATATGTCAAAATTTAATGGCATCAAAATCACACAAGTTGCCTGATACCAAAACTGTAGTAGGGCCTATAACAGTAGATCCCAATAAAGTACACAACGAACCAGATTTGTGTGCTTTCATGATCACAAGAGCACCTTAAAAAAAATTTAGAACTCCACCTTCGCCAGTGAATTTGCACCCAAGGGATTCTAAAGTTCCCAAAGAGATGAGATTTTTCTTCAACTCAGGAACATATCTAATATCGGTGAGAGTTCTCACCATACCATTATGCATTCTGATCTGAATTGTACCTTTGCCAATAACGTTACAAGTAACATTGTTACCCAGGTGGACAACCCCACCTTCAACTGAATCATATGTAGAAAACAAGTCCCTGCTAGGACACATATGATATGAACAACCGGAATATAAAATTCACTCATTGTCTGATCTAAAACTAGTTTCAGTTGCTAAAAATATAGTTCCCTCCATCTCATCTGTTGCTACACTAGCTTCGGCTGTACCGTCAGTATTTTTGTGCTCATTTTTTCTTTCTTTATGCTTTTCTTAAGTTTTCAGTTTATAGCATTCAGAGATAATGTGACATTTCTTATGACAATAGCGACACTCTAAATTATTGTATCTGGATATGAAATAGGATTTGCCCCTAACAAACAAAGCCAACTTCCGCTTGAGTTCCACTAGCTTCCCCAGTAATATCACTATCTATTTGTTCCTTTGATTTTAAGATAGATTTAATATCCTTATAAGAGATATTATCCTTTGCATAAAGCATAATATCTCATATATGCTTAAAAGTTAGGGGTAGAGAACAATGCAATAACACGGATTGATCCTCATATTTAATTTCAGCATCTATATTACTCAAATCCATAAGAATGGAATCAAAGATGTCAAGATGAGAGAGAATAGAGATACCTTCACCCATACGAATTGTATAAAGCTTCTGTTTCAGGTAAACTCTATTTCCACCGTCCTTTTCATGTATAAGGTTTTCAATTTTTCCCACATGCCTTTGGTTGTGGTTTCTCTAGAAACTTAACGTAAAACCTCATTTGAGAGATTTAAGATGACCTGATTTTGCCTTTTTATCTATGACGGCAAACTCCTCATCCTTTATTTTATCCGGCTTCTTCTTCTTTCCTTGCAATGCAAAATCTAAGCCATCCTGAATTAGGGGAGCTTCCATCTTTAATTGCCACATTCCAAAGTTTGCACTTCGGTCAAATTTCTCAACATAGGTCTTTGTTAGAGTCATTTTGGCTATTGAATCTATTCCGGTTAGATTCGGCTCTGATACCAATTTGTTAGGATCGAGAACTCGGGTAGTGCGGAATTTAGCCAAACAATGTTATAGTGACAATAACAAAGACAATGCAAGTTGATAACAATGACAATTAAAGCATATAAAGAAGACATCAATTTAACGTGGTTTAGTCAGTGTGACCTACGTCCACAAGCGGAGAAGAGCAAATTCACTATAGCAACAAGAGTACAAAAGAGCGTACAAAATTAGAGTAAATACTCTAATTAATCTCAAATACCCCCTGAGAGAATAACCTCACAAGATCACTCCAAAGAAAGAGGATCACACAAGTATTTCCCAATACTCAACTCTCTTACAAAATACTCTCAATTACTAAAGGAGGAGAAGAAACAAGAAATGAAGACTCAAGTCTTGTTGATGTGTTTAAAATGAACTAATGACATTTTCTTTTATAAGCAAAAAAGTCTTGTCCTCTTAGTTATAAAAGAAAATATACAACTTGTGCAAATGATATCCACCACACAATGCAATATTTTTGGGTCCCAAAGAATATTGTCAACACAGTCTACTTTGCACATAGGCTTATGCTTACGTGAGTTGGACTCCACGGCATTTGGCCATAATTACACACTTGAACTCCTTACAAATTTTCACTTAAACATCTCAAACTTAAAGTCTTTTCCTATTGGCCACATGAACTCCATATAAAATGTATCTATAGGCATATTTTGCAGACATGTAAAAGTAGGTGTGTGTCATGTCTTACCATCGCGTAAAAGCTTTTACTGTATATTGCTCACCGGAAAATCATATAACAGAATCAGGATAATTGGAACACTAAAAATATTTTCTAACAAATAATTTATTAAAAACTGATTATAATGTTAACAGATTTGGATAGTGTGTTGATGAAACTTTTCGAAATATAAAAGTGATAACAATGTTCAAATGTTGATTGGAGCAGTAATGTGACATAAAGAATTAAGATTATTGAAAATACTTTAGCCCAAAAGGAAGAGAAGTCATTTTCAGAACTATTTTTTGATAACCAACATCTGAAAATAATTTATTTTTCACAAAAGATTGTTTGTTATACCAAACACATTCAAGTGGAAAGGAAACAAGAAAAATGAGGACAACAAGGTCATAAAATTAGTAGGAAAAGTTGGTCTGCTTCTTTTTTCTTTTACTAAATTTCCAACAAAATTCAAACAAATAAGGTAACATAAAATTCCTGCATATAGATTCTAATAAACGCAGATACCTACCACCCCTACCCAAAAAGAAAAAGAAAGAAACAAGTAAAGGGAAAGGATCAAGACGGAAATAGTCTTAGGAAAATTATTCCCCCTCTCCCCCCCCCCAAAACCCCAACGTCTCATGGGAATTCTAGCCCTTTAATCATATAATCAAACACCAAATGTTGTAGGTGAGCTGAATAACAGAAACTCGTGCTTGCAAACTTGGCACAAAAGAAAAGAGAAGTACACTACCATTTTCCAGAATGCTACACTTTGTTACAGATAATGGTATATGCAAATGCACACATCCAGATGACACTCCAAAGACCAATACTAAAACTGAATATCTGGATGCAGTGGAAGCGAGACCATTTTTGGGACCATGTATAAAATGCTAGACTGTTATGCATGTGAAGCTTATGCATTTTTTATTTTTCCAAATTGTCAGAATGGATCCTTTGCACAGTCTTATAAAAATGCATTATGCAGCAAATAACACTAGTCAGTACTCATTAGTAGACAAGCATGTTAGGAAATTTCGTCCAAGAAGGGCGACTAATAGCAAATTAGCGATAAAAGAAAATTTAGGCCTTTCATGTCTCAATTATAGGAAGGAAATAGAACATTTGGGTTTTCAATTTTAGGTTATAATTAGGCATGTCCCAGTTATTGGAAGGAAAAGGTCAGAATTAGGCGTGTCACAACTACAGGAAGGAAATAGGTTAGAATTAGGCATGTCTCAGTCATAGCAAGGAAGTAGGGTGCAGAAACAAGATCCTATAAATCACCACAGAATTTGGAAGAACAAAGAATAAACAAGAAACAATCAATAATTTTCATGCACCAACTACAAAGGTTGACAGTAGAACTTTTATCCCCTCTTCAGAAAGAAACACAAGAAATCCAAATCACTAAGGTACTGAAGAATTTTTCTTTTCTTACTGAAAAATATTAAAATTTAAAACGGATTGCACTTTTTGTCACCATTACCGTATCATACTACTGTTTGATGTCGTGCAGTTTGACAAACATCCAAAACCAAGACAAACAAGCAAGCAAGCACAAGCTAGCAAATTGAGGTGAAAATAGTTAACTCTGCCAGACCATTGTTCCTATGATATCACCTCCCTCTACCCACAGACCATCCAAAGAAAAGTATAAAAAAAAACGATTAAAACATAAGCAAAAGAAGAAGAGAAAACTAAGATGGCTATGCATGAATAGATATAGTTACAGCTGAAATGAGTAGGATACAAGGGTGCACCTGGTGAGTCCATCATTTCTAGTGTTATAAAATACATCAACTTAATAGAGAGTTCCACGAAAAACTGGCATTATGGGGTGAAAGGGCTTTGGCAGCAACACATGCCCCTGCACAAAGTTGAGAGCACATACGACCTGATGTTTGTGGCTTAATCTTAATCATTTTGGGATTTAAGTTGTAATTCGTCCAACAATTAATCAACTTTCAAATATTTCTCTTTGGAAGTACCACCAGTTTAATAAATACTGTTAAAGATGAAGAAAGGGTTTTGGCAGCAGCATATGTCGTTCACAGATTTGAGAGCACACATGGCCTGAGGTTCGTTAATCTTGTATAGTTGCATCTGTCCAACGGTTAATCGGCTTCTCTTTGAAAATAACCATTAGTTTAATAAATCAGAAATAAGTTAAACCCTTGCCAATGTCAAGAAGTTATTCAGTGAAACTTCAAAAAATATTATCATCCTTACAAGAATGCAAAGAGTGACAAGTTTTACTCGTATGTTTATGCAGCCAAAGTTTCTACTGTATCAAGGAATATTGAGGTTGCACCAAATCCTTGAGTTGTTTCAACGAATGAAAAGAAATAATGGGAAAGAGGGTAGAGCTTCCAAAACTAAGAAGTCATAAGAAATAGGACTTCTCATAGCCTGGAAATTTAAGCATTATTCTCTGATTTTCTCGGTTTTTTTTTTCTTTCACAAGGATCAGCTCAAGCAAGAATGAGCACACATCACAATCCATGCATCATTTCTACTTCCCCATCTGCTCTTTTTGAAAATAAACTTCTAACAAGATGAACCCCACCCATACGGGTCGTAAGAAAAGAGATGAACGGAGAAATCTAAACATATTAAGCTCTAAAAGCTTAATGCATCAAAAAGAAACAATAGAATCATTCAAAAGCTTGTTCAACTCAGAATCACTGCATGTTACAAAATGAGGGCTTTCTTCGGATATGAAGTGATGACTTCATCCTATTTTGATAATGAACCATAACGAATATTTCTTGATCAAGACAAGTAATTAAAAGCCGCAATATTGCCAAATGTAGGCCTTCCATGGCAGAGCTGAACTTCAACATCTTAGGGTGTGTAATCAGCTCAAGAAATCCTTAAAGCAGTTAAACTTTAATTCTGCTCATAATTAGACTAACAATCTTGTGGGAATCCACCGGATCGTTGTTGCTGCTGTTGTTGTAATTAGACTAATAATCTTTTAAAAGAATCCGTAAAAACACCACTTGGCCAGTTATTACCAACTTTTAAAATCTTGAAATAAGAGAAAAAGATGAAGTAAAGTAGAGACAAAGCATCACATTTAGCTATCAAGTGGCGAATATCAGCTCATTATCAACTAGAAAACGTGCTGCATTTCTTAATGACACCAAAGATTCTTCTTTTACAGAAACTTCCCAAGTCCTCCCCACTTGTTTGGATTCAAATTGAATCAATGTCATTTGTTATCAACAATGTATAGTAACTCAATTAAAAACAGTAAGCCAAAAGAGATACACTAACAAAATGAGGACTATAACTTAATTTTCTGCAGGGGTCAGAAATTTCAAATCAACAGATCCAACAGAACATAGTTGGACCAACTTTTTACAAACATACATGGTATATGAACGAAAAGAAAATCAGAAAGACAGCTACTGTCAATCAAAGAACATACCAATGCCCTGATTCGAGCTACTGGGTTGACTGACAATCTTCCGCAAGATCACTGCTCGTGCCATCCTAATATCCTGGTTACATTTCTTGGCGTGCTGACTCAAAACCTCAATGGTCTCTGAAAAGCCATTTACATTCTTCTTGACCTCTTCCATTGCACTTGCGACTGCATCAGTTCCCTTAATTGCAAAATCAGCACTATGCAACAACCCCTCAACAATTATCTGCAATTTATCAGCCAAAACCCGAATATGCTCCAAGTCTTGAATCACAACAAAACTGCCAGCCTGCATCGAAGTCAATATCTCCCTCTCCCTCTTCAATTCATCCTCATACTTCTTCCACATTGAATTGATCCATTTCCCCACTGTCCCCAATGGCACTGAGGCCGCAGCTGCTAACGCCGTCACAATTGGTGGCGCTGTGACAGCTGCAGCAACAATTGAGCAAATGATAGCAGAAACAAACACAGTAGCAAAAATTATATTAGAAACTCTCTTCCATGTCTTTACTCTGCTCAATTTCTTATCAAGTTTACTCTTTTTCGACTTCAATTTCATCAACAAAGCTTCTTGCTGCAAATAAACCGAGTGAAATGAAGAAAAGAACTTAGCAGTAAAAGGGTCACCAGCAGCTTTAAAACTCTTCAACTGTTCCAAAGTTTCCGAAAACAGAAGCTTTGAATCCACTTCATTTGCACTGCTCTCATTCTCAAACTTGGTCAATGCCACAAGAATTATAGACTGACTAGTACGTGCACGTTCAAGAGATTCATCAAGTGAAGAACAGAAGTTCATAATGTGAATGCTGCTTTCAAGGTAATCCTTAACAAGATCAAATAAATCAGGGTCTTTCCAAATATCTTTTTTGCTTTCAAGAATGAAATTGACAACCCCTTGGTTCATATCTAAGAAGCATAAAGTAACCTCACGTAAAGAGTCAAGAGAAAGGGACCTATGGTCCATGTTAACAGCTATGGAATTCAGTACTAATGATGTTCTTGCTTGAAGAGCTGAATCAAACCGTTGAAGTTCCGGATCTTCTTCACATGCTGATTGGTATGAGCTTAGATCTGGTGAAACATCAGAATTTGAGCTTGTTTCTGGTCGTGTCACCGGTAAACCCGCCGGCGCCGGAGGAGAAGATGGTGGGGTCTGGTTTTGGGGTCTAGCACACTGATTACCCATTTTATTGCAAAAGTTCAAACACACAACAAAATGAGCTTGTAGAAATGAGGTTTTAGAGGTCCTGAAAATTCAGTTTAAGATTCGTGTGTGAGAGAGTGGGGGGG
>AWOL01S0011974.1:7183-17283 GCA_000715115.1 Nicotiana otophora | reverse complement strand
CATACTAGATGAGATGGCGAAGACATCATCGGCTTGGCAATCACGTGCCAATGTCCCACAAGGTGATCCGAATATTATCCACCTCCACAGATAATTGCAAGTCCACGGGCAATCCATTGCCAAATTGACCACTACCATGATCCACTAGCAAAGGCTCAACTAAATCAAGTGCAAGCCCCTAATAAAGTTCATGCTATGGAGAGAGTGAATGTTATGGTGAAAAAGAAGAGGACTAGCGGTCCACAAATGAAAACCTGAGTGGAGAACTATATGCAAGGTGATGGATGTTTTGTTCAAGATGATTCTTTTAGACTGATTGACCAAATCTTGTCCCAACAACTGTGCTTCGTCAATTTCGAACCAACTAATTGGCGATCTACACCTTCGCCCTTACAAATAATGCTTTTCAAATAAGTGAGATAATCCCATTATGAGGTCCATATTTACCATCTCCACTAATGGATATGTATATTTTATGGCTCATGGTTGCTGAAAAAGAAGAGGACTAGCGGTCCACAAATGAAAACCTGAGTGGAGAACTATATGCAAGGTGATGGATGTTTTGTTCAAGATGATTCTTTTAGACTGATTGACCAAATCTTGTCCCAACAACTGTGCTTCGTCAATTTCGAACCAACTAATTGGCGATCTACACCTTCGCCCTTACAAATAATGCTTTTCAAATAAGTGAGATAATCCCATTATGAGGTCCATATTTACCATCTCCACTAATGGATATGTATATTTTATGGTAAAATGCTAGGATTTGTGCTTCTTGCCTTTCACTTGATGACAATTTGGACACTTGGCCACAAAGTATGCGACGTGCATTTTCATGTCATTCCACCAATACAATCTCCTTAAGATCATGATAAATCTTTGGGAAAACTAGGTGTATAGATTACCTGGAATTATGGGCTTCTAACATGTTCCTCCCTTGCTAAGTCCATCTATGGTTGGAACACACAATCTATCTTGGTACCTCAACGTACCATCATCTCCCCCTTGTTCAAAAGCCATCGTCTTATGCATGTGAATCCCCTCTTTCAACTGCAACAATTAGGGATCATCAAACTATTTCACCATCACTTCGGCTACTAAGGAGGAGCAAGTCCCATTCTAGATAACAACTCCACTATATTTGGTGTTAGAAAGACGAATTCCTACCTTGGCCAAGCGGTGAATGTCTTTCACCAGAGTTCTCTTTTCTGCCCCAGTCATGAGCTATACTACCCATACTTGATTATCTTTTTAAGGTACTTCCTGAAAATACTTATAATATTGTTGTGAGCTAAGACTCTGACCATTACTCTGAATATTGGAGTCTCATGAAATGGCACTACTCTCGTGACACTTAACTAGGCATGATTTTATAGTTTTTATATCCCAATCTCACTATGTGGGTTTCAAATCTCCGACTGTACTTACTGATGATTTTCACATCTCCCTCTTAGACCAAAGGTCTTACACTTGCGTGTCCTTCTCTTTTGTTGGGATCCAAATAAGTTACCCTATCTTCTGCAATTCTTTGCACTTTACGTCAATGACGACTCATCTTCTGAATTACTTTTGATAAATATTTCTTACTAAGAGAAACTAAATTATTTACATAAACAAAAAGCTACTGTATTCACAACTATCATACATAATCGTAAATGATTTAACTCTGCTCACACTATCAATCCGGGGGGGGACCCTTTTTCGATAATTCTTAAAGCCTATTATTTTGTAGTTTACTCTCTTACTGCTATCTGATTTTTCCCCATTGTCACTGTACTTCGGTTTAACTTAAACTCTTCGGGTTCTAGCACGCGTTCGGTGTTTGAAACTGTTACCCACTAACTAACGTTAACCTAACTAAGTAAATCAAATCGCACCTCTACTAGTTCTGCTGGAATTGCTAATTCAGTGCGTCTACTCAAGATACTTACTATTCTTTAATAACCATCTGCTATAATCATGTTTTATTGTTCTTCTTTGAATAACTAAAGTGAAACATAAGGTTATTCCTAACTTTCCTTTTCATTCGACCCTATTATACGGTCACATACTATCCTTTTTCTTTAAAAACACTATGTACATAGATCACACTTAGAGAAATTTCATCTCTCTTAAACGAAATTGGAATATCTAACCCCAAACTTTCTACACACTTCAAAAATCATACCAGACATTAAAGATTTGTGGTATATACTTAGTCACATAACCTAAGAGAGTACTGTCATATATTTTATCTCAAAATAATAGATGCTTCTTATAGTAACTTACTAACATGGTACTTTTTAGTTCTAATATGAATAAATCTGAACAACTTAAATCATTCCCTGAAATTCAATATTGGCGGCTCTTGGTTCTCATTTCCTACATAATATTTCTTAGTGTAACGCATGAGTCATACGTAAAACACATCTTTGGTAATAACAAATGTTTCTGACTCCTACTTATTTTTCCCTTAGGATCTAGTATGTCCAATACTATATTGATCAATTGTATGCCCGCCGCGATTAAATTCTTAACCTGTAACACTATGGGGCCTGATAGCTGAACTATCATCCTCCGACATATGGCTCCATTTCCAAGAATTAAATGAAGTTGTTCTGGGAGGTAAAACATATACGAATACATTACCATGCACAAACATATCCGTAAGATTGTACTATCACCTAAAAAATCACTTTCTACACCATCCGGTGATTCTTGGGACATGTCCGGCTGACCTAAAACAGTCAAAGATTTCGCTATAATCACTACTACTTGCATTTTCTATTAGCACCTATATGCATCCCTGTATACTCACAAGTCACCAAAATTTGGATACACTAAAAAATGGAGATCTGGTAACTGAATAACTAATAACGAGCATACTAAATAACCACAAACCTACTAATTGAAAGACTGTATAACCGGTAACTGAGGTAAATTGATAACCATAAAACAAGATAACTACTTTTATACTTTTTGATAAAGTCATGCTCTAAAATGTACTACTATCCATTGCATCCCACTTTCAACAACTTCTCAAGGACTTGGGTTTTCCCTGCACATCGCTTATGCATTCGATACGTCTGGAATTTGATAGGAAGAGAAGGTTACCTATTGCTCTAAGTTTCAAGGCACGATCTAGAGTAGAAAGAAATGAGACAATATTAAATGTCTTGATAGTTAACCATTTATATGTGTGGCTGGAACACACATATAAAGGAAACTCCGATGGACACAACTTCATAGACTCCCTAGGATACTTGAACCTAGTGCTCTGCTACTAAGCTTTTTCATGCCCCAAACCAGGGCCTGGACATAACACGACACTCGGTTCCTGACTACATGTGACCGTGCGAACCAACTTGCTAGCTGAATCAACATGTGATATCATAACATACTGAATGTGTAGATAAACTAACACATGCTGATATACTAAAACTCTGAATGATATAAATCAAAGTGTGGAACACTAATACAAGTCTGAACATATTTGTAGTCATCATTATTTAACATGAAAACTTGTGACACTGTCTAACTGTTACTCTAGTCTATTAAGCCTCTAATGAAGTACTGAAAACACTTGCGGCCTCAGGCACAATATATATATACACAAATTGTGACCTCGATCCCAAGTATACGTATATATAATTGTGGCCTGAGGCCCAAAAATTCAGAGAGCATAAACTGCGGCCTCAGGCCTAAAGATGCATAAAGCATTAATTGCGGCCTCACGCCCAAATACAGGTGTTCAACATTCAGGGATTTAAAATCATGAAATGAGAATCACATTGCAATACATGATACTAAAATACTGAATCACACTGCAATACAAGATCTTGAAATAGAAACGTGGTTTGTGGGCAATTTCAAGAAATAGTGTATCTCAAGTTTTAGGACAAGGAATATCATGGTTACCTATTGCTCTATGTTTCATGGCATGGTCTAGAGTAGAAAGAAATGAGACAATCCTAAATGTCTTGGTAGTTAACCATTTATCTGTGTGGCCAACATACACATATAAAGGAAACTCCACTGGACACAGCTTCATAGACTCCCTAGGATACTTGAACCTAGTGCTCTGATACCAAGCTTAATCACGCCCCGAACCTGGGCCCGGACGTAACACGACACTCGGTGCATGACTACATATGACCGAGTAACCAACTGGCTGGCTGAATCAATATGTGAAATCATAACATACAGAATGCGAAAGATAAACTAACACATGCTGATATACTGAAACTCTGAATGACATAAATCAAAGTGTGGAAACAATAATACATGTCTGAACATATCCGTAGTCAACATATTTTAACATGAAAAACTTGTGACTCTGTCTAACTATTACTATAGTGTATGAAGCCTCTAATAAAGTACCAAAAACACTTACTGTCTGAAAATATTGAAAATGGTAAGGTAATGATAATGCCCCGAAAGAACTGGCGATCATCAAATAGCTGGTACGAGAATCCTAGCGCTCTGAATCGTCAACCTGTAAATCATTACCTGCATCATGAGATGCAGGCCCCGGGCAAAAGGGATATCGGTACATTTGAATTACACTGGTATGTAAGCCACTAAAAGAAAGAATTATAAATGTTGAAACTAAAACTGAGCTTATAACTGAGAATTGTTAATTGATAACTGAAATGATAACTATTGAAACTGAAGCTGAAATGATAACTTATAACTAATAACTAAAATGATAATTGATAATTGATAACTGAAATGATAACTGATAACTGATAACTAAAATGATAATTGATAATGGATAGCTGATAACTGAACTGAAGAAAGGAAGTAAGGATATGAATACTCCCTCTTCTGAATGATGAACAACATGTTTATCTTAATATTAAACCGTGGCCTCAGGCCCAATATATATACATATATATATATGCACAAACAACGGCCTCGGGCCCAAGTATACATATACATAACTTTGGCCTCTGGCCCAAAAATTCATAAAGCATAAACTACGAACTCAGGCCCTAAGATGCATAAAGCATTAATTGCGCCCTCAGGCCCAAATACAGGTGTTCATCATTCAGGGATTTAAAATCATGAAATGAGAATCACACTACAATATATGATATTGAAATACTGAATCACACTGACTTACATAATACTGAAATACTGAATAGGACTAGACTGAGACATGTATTCTAGAACTAATTTTGAACACTGAAACTTCAACTATTTATGACATGTTGAGTAAGCTATACTGATACTCAGGTACATCAAACCCAAGTCTATATTGAAGACGCACAGAGCTCACTAACATTCAGAATGAAAGTCATGAACGAGTTATGAATCTAGAGAATAGATGTTCTGCATCTATTCAAGGAACAAGGCTTAACTATATTTCTGGGGGAATTAGTAACGTCGTAAAGGAAACGTATGGTAGGGAGAATTACTAACATTCCCAAACATAGAAAGTCAGCCTCACATACCTTGACGCTAGCCCTTTTAAGCGTACAACAATCTCTGTCGCCTCCTTCAACGATAATCTACATCAATATATATCAAGATGAATCAATACTAGCACTAATTCTCATGTTTTAGTCACTTAGTAATTCTATCAAACACCCTTTGGGCGTAAAGCTGCATAGCCCTTAGTAATTGGTCTTTTATTCACCAAGTTCTCATTATACTACTTCTAAGTGATCCTACAATCCCGAATTGATGTAACTAATACCATTTCTCATCACCCAAATGTTTACAACAATCATAAGTCAACAATCCAAAAGCCTACTTGTCACGCCCCAAAACCGAAGAGCGTGACCGGCGCTCAACCGAGTGAACCCGGCCGAGCAAGCCTATTAGATTTCCTCCTGTAAAACTCATTCATGAATAAAGAGAATATATATTTTCATTAATCAAACAATAAAGTGATCATGTCTGCAATACCAATTTCTTACCATTAGTTACTTCATTTTAACGTCTCAATTTCACACACATTTTTCATAATCTAAAGTGGAAATAGTAATTCAAACACAACATAACGAGTTTGACTTTCCCAACACCAATATATAACCCACACAATGTCTACGGAGCCTTTATAGATAAAGAAGAGTACTATGATAATGCGGGCAACAAGGCCCTGGCTATACGTCAAACACAATACATAAAGAACAGAAGATACATGATCAGGGTTGAAGTGTGGCTCAGCAAGTTAGCTGGAAAGAGGGTGTACTGCTATAACTGATCAATGTCTTCTGTTGGGAACCACCTACATCCATTAAAGATGCAGAGCCCCCGGCAAAAGGGACGTTAGTACCGTCGAATAGCACTAGTATGAAAACCAAACACCAATTTAAGAAATCAGAAGTACAATATGCATATGGTGAATCAGGGCGGCAATAGAATAATATAGATAACCGTTTAAACCATAGCAAGCTTAATAAGATCTAGCAATAACATTTATAGTATTTAAGATGAGATCCTCTGTAACCATCTTTACACAAAGCGGCCCTGCCGACTCAACCCAATGTATGCAGGTGGAGGTGTAAGCGCAATACCACAACTCTACTCTAGCAGCCCTGCTGCCTCACCCTAATGTATGCGGGTGGAGGTATAACCACAGTACCAAGAACCTACACAAAAGAGCTATGCCGCCTCACCCCAATGTATGCGGGTGGAAATACATCAATGATACCAATACCTACACAAAGCGGCTATGCTGCCTCACCCCCCAATCTATATATATATATATATATATATATATGGGTGGTGGTGCAACAACAATCTAAAAACTATACATAAAGCGGTCGTACTGCCTCAACCCAATGTATGCGGGTGGAGGTGTAATCCTACAATACCATAATCCCTACACAAAGAGTTCATGCCACCTCACCCGAATATATGCGGGTGGAGGTGTAATCCCACAATACCATAATCCCTATACAAAGCAGTCATGCCGCCTCACCCCAATATATGCGGGTGGAGGTGTATCACAATCACAATCACAATCTCTCTACAACTTTGCATAATAACTTCCATATAAACCACGACTTGAAATTATAACATGTAGATACACAATCCATAGTTTGGAACACCTCCTCAATTTATAATGCAATATGACAAGAGCATTTAAAACACGAATTGAACATATATCTTTATCATAAAATTGAAGAACAATTATTGAGGAACACCTTATCACTCTAGTGCACACTCTCTCACTCTAAAATGCTAGTGTTTTAGTCAAAAATGGTTTATTGCATCTATTTAATGAAGTAGGTTCGGGTTGTAAAAACCCAAAAATGAATCTCCGGAATAAGGTCTGCGATCGCATAATCTATATGCGGACCGCAGAACACACCGCATAATTGGCCTTTATAACTGGGAAAATCTCCCTGGGTTTGCGATCACTATGCGGCCCGCATACCTATTTTATGGTCATATAATGAGCCGCAGAACAGTTCTGCGGCCGCATAGTCTACCGCAAAATGGCTTCCAAGCCTACCCATACCTACCTCACTCTGCAGCCATTATGCGGTCCGCATAGTGATTCTACGGTCTCATAATGGACCGCAGAAACGCATTTCTATGCCAAAAACATAGAAACATTTTCTTTGTTCAACCGAAAAGGTCAGAGTCGCGGCGAGTTTGCGAGAACCAATTCAGCACCACGAAACATTTTTTTTCCTTTGAGAAATTTTATGGGGCCTTACATTCTCCACCATTTAGGATCATTAGTCCTCGAATGAGGGTCAAAATCTCTTATTAGCAGCGTATGTGGCCCAACTATTAATTCACATGCATCAGCAGTTTCAAAATATGGCTAACTCCCTAAATTTCCAATAATTTCGCCAGAGTCTCCCTTGTAACTTGGCCTATCCACTTGTTAGAGAACCCCAAAAGCACATCCTAACAACATATACATAATCCAACGACGTAACATAACACAAAACAACACCAACTATGGCCTCACAATTAATTATATTACCATAAAAGGAACACCCTTAACATCAACGGTAAAAATGATACATAATGCATAGAAAGTAACTCTTAGCATTTTTCATAGAGTAAAACTTATAAGTACATGATTATTCAAACAAATAAGGATACTTCTTCTTCATCCCTTCTGAGGCCTCCCAAATAGCCTCTTCAATCTGCTGGTTTCGCCATAACACTTTGACGGAGGTGATTTTTTTATTTCTCAACTTTCAGACTTGCCAATCTATAATAGAAACTCGAATCTATTCATAAGTCAATTTCTCATTAATCTCAATAGTCTCAACCGGAACAATGATTGTTGGGTCTCCAACGACTTTCTTCAACATAGACACATGAATCACCGGGTGCCCTAATAATATCCTAGGTGGTAGCTCAATCTTGTATGCCACATCACCGATCTTCTGGATGATTATGTACGGTCCGATATACCTCGGACTCAATTTCCCTTTCTTACCAAATTGCACTACACCCTTCACGGGGGAAACCTTCAAGAATACCCAATCATCTTCTTTGACCTCCAGATCCCTACGACGAACATCCGAATAGGACTTCTGACGACTCTGAGCAGTCTTTAAATGTTCCTTAATGATTGTAACTTTTTCCATGGCCTGAAGCATGAGATCTGGCCCTATCAACTTTGCTTCACTAATTTCGAACCACCCAATGGGAAATCTGCATCTCCTACCATATACATCCTCGAACAATGCCATTTTAGTAGTAGCGTGATAGCTATTGTTGTAGGTAAATTCTATGAGTGGTAAATGATCATCCCAACTACCTTTGAAGTCTATAACACAAGTGCACAACATATCTTAAAGCATCTGAATAGTCCGCTCTGCCTGCCCGTCAGTATGCGGGTGAAAGGCTGTACTAAGATTCACCTGAGTACCCAAACCTTGCTGAAAGTTTTTCCAAAAATTAGAAGTGAATTGTGCCCCCCGAGCAGCAATGAGAGAAATCGGGGTTCCATGCAACCTGACTATTTCTTTGATATACTACTGAGCATATTGTTCCGCCGTATCGGTAGCCTTAACTAGCAAAAAGTGTGCTGATTTCGTGAGTCGATCCACAATCACCCAAATCGAGTCAAACTTACGAGGAGTACGAGGTAATCCTACCATAAAGTTTCCCATTTCCATATTGGAATTTCTATGTTCTGTGCCAACCCACTGGGCCTTTGGTGTTCGGCCTTCATTTGTTGATAATTTGGACACTTTGCCACAAACTCCGCTACATTCCTCTTCATATCATTCCACCAGTAGACTTCCTATAGATCATGATACAGTTTTGTAGAACCCGGGTGCACGAAATACCTAGAAGTGTGAGCTTCATTCATAATTCATTCCCGGAGACCATCCACATTTGGAACACATAAACGCCTTTGGTACCTTAGTGTACCATCATCCATGCCAAGAGAAAAGGCCATGGTCTTATGTTTATGAATCACCTCTTTTAGTTGTGCCAATAATGGATTGTTTAAAAGTTTATGTATATATGTGTATGTATCATGTATTTCATGTCAATAGCCCTCAGAGGTACCCATATGTCACAGGTTGTATATTCTCTATCCCTGTTTACATTACTGTTCTTACTTATGCTTTCTTGCCTTACATACTAAATACTTTATTTGTACTGAAGTCCTTTTTATTTGTGGATGCTGCATGTCATGCTCTAGGTCCTGATAGATGGGTAGACACAGCTCCCCCACCATAGTAGGTTGTCCAGTTCAGCGGTTATTGGCGAGATCCCTTCTTCGGACTTGCCGTGGTCTTGGTAAGCGTTTTTGTTATAGACATTATGGGTATGTCCGGGCCATATTCTGGCAATGTTGCAGCACTTATGTTCCTTTAGAGGATCATAGATAGGTGTCGACTCATGTATAGTTTGGAATGCCTTGTTGGCTGATTTTCGTTGTATAGTCTTTCATGGCAGCATGGTAGCTCGTACATTATATATAGTTTCATGACAGTTTTATCGTCCCATGTTATGTATGTTCATGCCATTATCTTTCATTGTTGGATGTTCATGATCCATGTCTACCATTTATATTGATCTTGCCGGCCCTTAATGATAATAAGGAAGGATAGATAAAATGTACGTTGGTGCTCGGCAAGTATGGCCCGGGTGCTAGTCATGACCCTCCAGTTGGGTCGTGACAT
>AWOL01S0011972.1:0-11264 GCA_000715115.1 Nicotiana otophora | reverse complement strand
GTTGGGTGGATGGAGGTGGGGTGTGGGGTGGGGATAGGGAATAGGGTGGGGAAGGTTGAGAAGGAGTTTCAGAAAATGTTTTCCCTTCTCTTGATAGGGAAATTATTTTCCTCCAATTTGAAGAAAATGAGTTCATGAGAAAAATATTTTCCGGCCAATCAAACATTGAAAAACCCTTCATACCAAACACACCCTAGATCCTGTATTCGGTTCCCCAATTTACAGTGGTATTGTTGTTCGTTCTATCATCAGTGTTTGAAGTTTATTTGATTCTTCATAATTTGGCATAGAAACTTCAAGTACCTGCTCCTTCTTGATTAAATGTTCACACCTCCATTGATTGTACCTTACCAATGAGATCATTTTGTAGCACTATAATCACACAAAATTAATACCTTATGCTACTTTTTTCCTCTCACTATACATTTTTCTTTCTTTTTAATAAAGTAATTCATTGATTGGAATTCAGAGTATGCATAGCAGAAGAAAAGATACAAAAGTTGCTTAGCTCCGATACTTCAAACATCAACTTCTAAGCAAAAGATAGGGAGCTAACGAAGTTAAAATATTCATATAATATTATTAACATTGCTGAAATTACATAGCTACGGTCTTCCTATTTGGTTTGGGTTTCAGGGATATTCCGGTTTGTCAAACCAGTAGGAAGACAAAAATAAGGGTGATTACTTTTCACCGGGCTCGAAACTATTTATATCTTATGTATAAATTTTGTATATTCAACAAAAATCCTCCGCTTGGTTTTTGTCCGATTCATTATTGAGATATCAACACGATTCTGTAGAAAGTAGCCAGTGCAGTTGCAATTAACCCTTCACATTATTCATAAATATAGCTGATCGACAACTATTATCTTCTATATATATCTATTTATCTATATTATTATAAAAGTATAACTATTTTATGTTAAATGTTGAACGACTAAAATATTTCTGAAATATAAATCGACTTTTATGCCTTGAATATTTACATTAACTTTCACTAGAAGTTACACGAAAAGGACACAACTGAAAATACTACACTTTAATTTAATTAAGTCCTACATTAGGACGTCCAAACTAAAAGTTGGGAACCAAATAGATCACTTAATTTGATTTGCATATAGTAAGATTAATCCTTATGAAAGAACAATTTGAGTGACTCTCTAGGTATTTTGCTAATAAAACTTGTAATGCGACTGAAACTTCTTTAGACATATAACAAGTTCGAATTCTCTTAGGAATCAATCAAATACAATTTAATATCTCTAACAGATGCATATGTCTGTCACCTTCATCCATAGATGTTTTTTTTTTTTTTATACATGGATATTGCTTCTTTGGATTTTTAGAATCAATACAAATTAAATGACTCAATTCGTCAGTCATATTTGCAGCAAAAACCGAGAATAAAATGGACTTCTTACTTCATCCATGTAACCCTAAGGTAAGTTTCTGTTCATTACTTTTTCGATTATGCGGAGGGTCCAACGGTCACAAATTTTCTGACACCCCATTCTGCAGCGGAGTACAAAACACAACATCCTTCGCCCCATACTTTGAGATTACTTCATTACCGATGTTATTTGACTTTTCATCATGCAAAAATAGTTATTCTTCGTTACTAATGTTATTTGACTTTTCATGCAAAAAATAGTTATTGTTACTATTTATGTTGTCAGGTACTAACTGCAAGAGCTACGACATAATTAGAATTTGCTACTTAACTCTTTTGGATCATAATCACATCTACTTTTCGAGAAAAACAAATGACGAATGGGGGGACACCATTCTGATAGTTGATTTCTATTATCTTAAAAAAATAAGTTTTCTTAGTATGAATATATTAATAAATTTACTTTTTCTCTTCTTGCATAAGCAAAATCGACTACAAATTATATTCGTAAAACTGATTACTTGAAAAATATATATATAATTTCACGCCTAATAAAACTATCATATTTAAAATTTTACCCAATATATTAGACTTTGAATTAAACTAGAATTTTTATTCGGCTACAGTTGTGAAATTAAATTTTATATGATATCAAGGACTTTGAATACAATGATAAAAAATTTAGATGACTACGCTTGTGAAATTAGAATCCTACTAAACTTTTCTTTAAAGGCAAGAAAATCCATGGTAGTAAAGGAGTATTATCTTTAGAGGCTGGCCTCCAATGTAATTTTGCTTTTTAACATTATGTTTGGTATGATTTGATGCAGTTTGATAAAGATTGCAAAACGGTAAGTTTTATTCGAGGATAAGGATTTACATGAGAGTTTATTTCATCTCAATTTAGTTTTATATATTTTTATTTGTAAAAGGGAGAAAAAAGGAGTATGTGAAGGGACAAGAGATAGAAAATTAGTTTTAAGAATATTTCGTGCAAGGATGAGAAAAAAAACTCTCAGATAATATTCCTAGATATCCCCAAAAGAGTTTATTTAACTATGCATGTCCAACTCAAGAACTGAAATTGCTGGCTTAACTAAAGAAGAAGATTTTGGAATTGACATTTACATTTAATTGAAACTATATTATTTGAGAGAAAAAACAAAAAGAAATTAGTTTTAAGTAAGAAATTTGTAGTATCATATGAGAGACTGACTAAGCGCAATCAAATACTAATTGAGACACATAAATTCACTAAGTTAATTTTTTTATAACAATACTAAACTTTACTCTGATGGCCACGAACAAGTAAAGAAGTATATTTTCAATGGCTGGTTTGTACGTAAATGTTTTGACAACATCACCATAAAATGAAGAATATATTTTTAAAATAATAATTTTTAATATGCATTTGTTATATAATGATAAGAAATAAATGCATGATTAGATAATCTCTAATGTTGGACTATGTTATTGCATTATGTTTTCTTACATAAACTATGTATTGTACTTCAAAGAGAGATTAATGTCAACAACAAAAATTTTACTCATGATACAGTAGCCAAAATTGACTAAAAGGAATACACAAAAATATTATCTACAAAGAAGTATTAGATAAGATATGAGTTATGACTATACAACAACAACAACAACCTAGTATAATCCCACTAGTGAGGTCTGGGGAGGGTAGTGTGTACGCAGACCTTACCCCTACCCTGGGGTAGAGAGGCTGTTTCCAAATGACCCTCGGCATCCTTCCCTCCAAGAACTCCCCACCTTGCTCTTGGGATGACTCGAACTCACAACCTCTTGGTTGGAAGTGGAGGGTGCTTACCATCAGAGCAACCAACTATATGAGTTATGACTATATTGACTAAATACAATGCATATTTTTGTAGTGGACGTACACCCATTCGAGGAAGCAAATATAAAAGCCATTTTTAAACGAGTTCCCCTCTTAAAGTACTAGCTACTCGGTTAGCAAATTGTAACAGAGATATGGAATTGCTTATTCACAAAGCTTATTTTAGGCAAGCAGCAAATACTGTCGAAAAACATTAATTACTAAACATATCATCTTTGCTGGTCCAGATCTTTTTGAATTTAAGTATTATGTTAATGTAAATAATATTGATTTTCAATATTTAAAAGATTGTAGCATTTTATCTACGCCAATTGCTTTACACCAATTCTTTCTTCTTCTATGTTTTAATAAAAACTATTTTCATTCGTGTAAATAATTGATCAAAGATCCACGTGCAACGCACGCACATAGAAACTAGTACTATATTAAAAGCATGAAGGGCTTTAGCGAAATATCGTTCGCCTTTTTTACCCTTTGAAAATAGATTTTATATTGGACAAAATTATCATTTAATTATTTTCCTAATATTTAGGACTTTGAAATCAATTAAAATTTTATTTACTAAATTTTTCCTCATTTGAACTATTATTTAGGAAATCATAATATTTAGAACTTTAAAATTGATAAAAATTTAACCTTTAATAAATCCTTTTCGTACATCAATCCTTCCGTTCTAATTTTTTAAATTATTCGGTAGTTTCATTCATCCTTCGAGATTTTAACGATATCAAATCATTGTGTTCTCAATTAGATAACTAAAATAGATATATTATAATATATATTTTTGGGGGTAGATTATGTGGGGTCCATCCCATAAATGAAAGAAAGGAAAAGAAGGAAAGGGGTCATCCCTATAAATGAAAAAAGAAAATTAGGATTTACTTGATTTGCAAATCTTCAAATTGTCAAAAATAGTAGGCACTTAATACGATAAAAGGAGAGCTTCGACTCTCATTTCTACACACCAACAAGAGAAAGAAAGAGTGACGTTTCACAAATAGGGTATAAGAAAATAGTCTGTGAGAAAAATAGAGAGTAAGCGATATTGTAGTGAGGTGTGAATATCAAAAGATGGTTATTTTTTTTGAGTATTGTAGTGGTCTTTGGAGTATTTTACTCAAACCTACAAAGTGTAAAATTCCTTATTATAGTGATATCACTTGCTCCTCTCGGGGCCGTGATTTTTTTCTTTATTCAAAAGGGTTTTTCACGTAAAAATCTTAGTGTCGTTGTCACTCTTTTATTCTTATTGATTACCGTATCTAGGTGCTATGTTATTATTTCGCTTTTATTACCATGAATATTATTTCTGTGGAGGTTTATTCCCAATAACTGATATCAGAGCACAGGTTCTGCTCGTTCACAGAAATACTATTCACTGTAGATAATACTATATTCGGTGAAAAATAAAAATATCCAGAGTAAAGTATAAGGTAGCAAAATTTAACAAAGATAGCGGTTTCTCAACATGGCAAAGAAGGATGAGGAATTTGCTCATCCAACAAGGATTACATAAGGTACTATATGCTAATGCCAAAAGGCCGGATACCATGAAAGCTGAGGATTGGGCTGACTTAGATAATAGGGTTGCTAGTGTAATCAGGTTGCACTTATAAGATGATGTTCTAAATAACATCATTGATGAAGACACCGCATGTGACATTTGGACAAGGTTGGAAAGTCTATACATGTCCAAAATGCTGAAAAATAAATTGTACCTGAAGCAGCAGCTATACGCCCTACACATAGGTGAAGGTACGAATTTTTTGTCACATTTAAATATGTTTAATGGACTAATCACACAGCTCATCAATCTCGGAGTGAATATCGAGGAAGAAGATAAAGTCATCTTGTTATTGAACTCATTGCCATCTTCGTACGATAATTTAGCAACAACCATCTTATACGGTAAGACTACCATTGAGTTGAAAGATGTCACATCAGCTCTTCTACTCAATGAGAAGATGAGAAAGAAGCCTGAAAATCAAGGACATGCTCTCATCATAGAAGGTAGAGGTAGGAGTTATCAAAGGAGTTCGAGCAACTATGGTAGATCCGGAACTCATGGGAAGTCTAAGAACCGATCCAAATCAAGAGCGAGAAATTGCTACAATTATGATCAACCAAGTCACTTCAAAAGAGATTGCCCAAATTCAAGGAAGGGCAAAGGTGAAAGCAGTGGCCAGAAGAATGACGACAACACAATCGCCATGGTGCGAGAAAAATGATAATGTTGTTCTCTTTATAAATGAGAAATAAGAATGCATGCACTTGTCAGGTCCAGAGTCTGAATGGGTGGTTGATACAACAACATCTTACCATGCCATACCGGTAAGAGAAATTATTTGCAAATATATAGTAGGTGATTTTGGAACTGTGAGAATGGGTAACACGAGTTACTCAAAGATTGCGGGGATCGATAACATTTGTATCAAGATAAATATCGGATGCACATTGGTTCTAAAGGACGTGCGGCATGTACCTAATTTGCGGATGAACTTGATCTCGAAAATTGATTTAGACCGAGATGGATACGAGAACTATTTTGCAAATCAAAAGTTGAGACTCACCAAAGGATCATTGGTGATTGCAAAGGGAGTTGCTTGTAGCACGTTGTACAAGACAAATGCAGAAATATGCCAAGGTGAATTGAACGCGGCAAGATGAGATTTATGTAGATTTGTGGCACAAAAGAATGAGTCATATGAGTGAGAAGGGATTGCAGATTCTTGCTAAGAAATTACTCATTTTTTATGCCAAAGGTACACCGATAAAACCTCGTGACTATTGTTTATTTGGTAAGCAGCATAGAGTCTCATTTCAGACATTGCCTGGAAGAAAATTGAATATAATTGATTTGGTATATTCTGATGTTTGTGGTCCAATAGAAATTGAACCGATGGGCGGTAACAAATATTTTATTATTTTTATTGATTATGTTTCACGACAATTGTGGGTTTATATTTTGAAAACCAAAGATCAAGCGTTTCAAGTTTTTCAGAAGTTTCATGCTATGGTGGAAAGGGAGATAGGCCAAAAGCTAAAGCGTCTCCGAAGTGATAACGAAGGTGAGTACACTTCAAGGGAATTTGAAGAGTAATGTTCGAGTCATGGGATCAGACATTAAAAGACAGTCCCTGGAACCCCACAACACAATGGTGTAGCTGAGAGAATGAACCGCACAATTGTTGAGAAGGTAAGAAGCATGCTCAGAATGGCTAAACTGACTAAGTTATTCTGTGGTGAAGCAGTTCAGACAGCCTGTTACCTAATCAATATGAGTCCATCAGTTCCATTGAAGTTTGATATCCCATAGAGAGTTTGGACCAACAGGTAGGTGTTCTACTCGCATCTAAAGGTGTTCGGTTGCAGAGTTTTTGTACATTTACCAAAGGAGTAGAGAACAAAGCTAGATGATAAATTTATTCCATGCATATTCATCGTATTTGGAGATGAAGAGTTTGGGTACAGTTTGTGAGATTCTGTAAAGAAGAAGGTCATTAAAAGTAGAGATGTAATTTTCCAAAAAAGTGAAGTTGGAGCTGTAGATGACCAGTCAGAGAAGACAAAGAATGGTATAATCCCTAACCTTGTTACCATTCATTCTTCTTCTAACTATCCCACAAGTGCAGAAAGTACGACCGACGAGGTTGCCGAGTAGAGGGAGCAACCTGGTGAGGTTATTAAGCAATGAGGGTAACTTGACGATGATGTCGAGCAAGTGAAGTATCCCACTCAGGAAGAAGAACAACCTCAACCTCTGAGGAGATCAGATAAGCCAAGGGTAGAGTCATGCAGGTACCCTTCCACGGAGTATGTCCTCATCAGTGATGAAGGAGAGCCAGAAAGTCTAAAGGAGGTGTTGTCCCATCCAGAAAAGAATCAGTGGATGAAAGTCGTACAAGAAGAGATGGAATCTCTACAGAAAATGGCACGTACAAGCTGATTGAACTTCCAAAGGGTAAAAGACCACTCAAATGCAAATGGGTCTTTAAACTCAAGAAAGATGGAAATAGCAAATTGGTCAGATACAAAGCTTGATTGGTGGTAAAAGGCTTTAAACAAAAGAAATGTATTGATGTTGACGAAATTTTCTCACCTGTTATCAAAATGACTTCTATTCGAACAATTTTGAGCTTAGCAGCTAGCTTAGATCTTGAAATGGAGCAGTTGGATGTGACAACTTCATTTCTTCATAGAGATTTGGAAGATGAGATTTATATAGAGCAGTCAGACGGATTTGAAGTAGCTGAAAAGAAACACATGGTGTACAAACTGAATAAGAGTTTTTATGGATTGAAGCAGGCACCAAGGCAGTGGTACATGAAGTTTGACTCATTCATGAAAAGTCAAACTTACATAAAGACATATTCTGATCCATGTGTATACTTCAAAAGATTTCCTGACAATAATTTTATTATTTTGTTGTTGTATGTGGATGACATATTAATTGTAGGAAAAGATAAGGAGTTGATCGCAAAGTTGAAGGGAGATTTGTCCAAGTCATTTGATATGAGGACTTGGGCCTAGCACAACAAATTCTAGGTATGAAGATAGTTCGAGAGCGAACAAGCAGAAAGTTGTGGTTGTCTCAGGAGAAGTACATTGAACGTGTACTCGAACGCTTCAACATGAAGAATGCTAAGCCAGTCAGCACACCTCTTGCTAGTCATATGAAGTTAAGCAAGAAGATGTGTCCTACAACAATGGAGAAAAAGGAAAGCATGACCAAAGTTCCTTATTCCTCCACCGTCGGAAGTTTTATGTATTCAATGGTATGCACTAGACCTGATATTGCTCACGTAGTTAGTGTTGTGAGCAGGTTTCTTGAAAATCCTAGAAGAGAACATTGGGAAGCAGTCAAGTGGATACTCAGGTACCTAAGAAGTACCGCAGGAGATTGTTTGTGCTTTGGAGGATCTGATCCAATCTTGAAGGGCTATACAAATGCTGATATGGCAGGTGACATTGATAACAAAAAATCCACTACTGGATATTTGTTTACATTTTCAGGGGGAGCAATATCATGGCAAACGAGGTTGCATAAGTGTGTCGCACTCTCTACAACTGAAGCGAAGTATATTTTTCTACTGAAGCTGGTAAGGGGATGATATGGTTGAAACGATTCCTTCAAGAGCTTGGATTGCATCAGAAGGAATATGTCGTCTATTGTGACAGTCAAAGTGCAATAGACCTTAGCAAGAACTTCATGTATCATGCAAAAACCAAATACATCGACGTGAGACATCACTGGATTCGAGAAATGGTAGAGAATAAATCTCTAAAAGTCTTAAAGATTTCTACAAGTGAGAATCCCGCAGATATACTGACCAAGGTGGTACCAAGAGACAAGTTCGAATTGTGCAAAGAACTTGTCGGCATGCACTCAAGCTACCTAGAAGTCCAGTGTTACCTCTTTCAGGTGAATGAGTTTGGAGGGGGAGATTTGTGGGGTCCATCCCCATAGATAAAAGAAAGAAAAAAAGGAAAGGGTCCCTCCCCATAAAGGAGAAAATGTAAGATTCATTAGGATTCACTTGATTTGCAAATCTGCAAATTGTCAAAAAAGTAGGCACTCAATACTATAGAAGTAGAGCTTCGGCTCTCATGAGAGGGAGCGATATTGTAGTGAGGTGCGAATAAAAAAAAAGGTTATTTTTTTAGTGTTGTAGTGATCATTGGAGTATTTTACTCAGACCTATAAAGTGTAAAATCCCTTGCTATAGTGATATCAATTGCTTCTCTCGATCCGTAGTTTTTTCTTTTATTCAAAAGGGTTTTCCACGTAAAAATCTTGATATCGTTGTCACTCTTTTATTCTTGTTGATTATCATATCTCGGTACTACGTTATTATTTCGCTTTTATTACCGTGAATATTATTTTTGTAGGGAGTTTATTCCCAACAGATTATAACTTCGACCAAATAGAATCCTTCGTACCCTTAAATTTGCATCTCTTAACTCAAAAAAATTTCGGTTTCTATTTCTTAACTCAATAATTCTTTAGGATGTATTGGATAATATTTTAATATCGCCAGGCACAAAATTTGTAGCAACTGGTGCAAGATTTACGCACGTATACGAGAATATTTTACTCTTTAAAAATATATTACATATTAGATAAAAATTTATTTTGATTAAATTCATAATATTTAGCACTTTGAAGTTAAATAATTTTTTGGATATTAAGTCTTTTATGTAGTAACTCCTAACATTTAATTAAGAATTTAAAATCGAGTAAGATTTACTTATATAAAGCATCAAAGGGCATTCATGGGGCAATAATTCTTCCTTTATAAAATTAGCTAAATAGGATAGGTCAATATTAATAACTCTTGTACTCTTTTCTTTAATTTTTTATTCTTATAGATCATTTTTATTAATGTTTATGTTATTTCTTAAAGTTTTATATTTAATTATATGGAATATCCTAAAACTAGTTTATATTAAAAATACGAAGTTATTTGAAGAAATGTTGTTCGTTTTTTAATCCTTCGTAAGTGTACTTTAGGTTACAAAATCTATAACCGAAAGGGGTTAAACTCTAGTACCTTAAAACTACGATAAACTAGACTGTAGCTAAACTTTCAAAGACTTTGAACTCTAACCTATAAAGCAACTCTAATTCTCTAGAACTGTTTACCTACGAAAATACTTGTCAAAAGCAAAATAAGTTACTATTTATGAATAATGAATCAAAACTCAACAATTATAGATTAACATATTATCTTCTTGATCAGATCCGCTTCTTCAGTTATGTAGTAAAAACATCTTCTTACTATGATCGCTATTTGCCGTCAATGATTCTGAAATAGTGTGAGCAACAACAACAATACGATGCTTTATATAGGCGTAAAAATTGGCCGAAATACTCATCCAATTTTTGCACAAAAATCTAAAAGAACTCTCGTAAGGAAAATCAATATTCCTAAAAGGATTGATTTCTTTCCTTAAATATCTCATAGTCAAATTCAATTTCCCTACTTCAAACACCTTTCTTCTCATGCTAATATTGTTTCCATAAATTGAATCCTTATTGAATACGAATTCTTTCAGCTGGTAAAATTTCTTGTAGCACAAGAAATCAATCCTTCCATAAATATTGCTAAAGAATTCTACATTAGAAATGTATTTGTAGCTCTGATCAATTGTCACATACAGTTCCTGGTCATCAGAATAATTTATTAGTACACCAATGATTCGTCAATGATTGTTGATCATTAAAATCAATTTTAGTTTAGCTTAACACACCTAAAACACAGTAAAAAGGGCATTAAAGTTTAAAACATGATTTAAGTTTTAGATGTTACTATCTGCAAAACAAAAAACTAAACTTAATGCTAAATAAAAGAAAGACCTTACGAAGTATTATTAAATATTTGATCCCATTATGGTAATTAATTAAAATAGTGGCCTAATTGTTGGGACTTTAAGCTTGTGTAGCTTAAAGAAGGTGAATGAGAAATGGAGGGAAAATGAAATATTTGAGTTTCCCTTGAAAAATGGACATTGTCCCATATCGGAGAAAGAAAAGGCTTTTGATGGGTATATATATAATTGCTCTTCTTCTAGCTCTTAAAGAGTTAAGAAAAAAGGCAAGTCTCGCGCCGTCGTCGTCGCTCGCTCGGCTTCGGCTTCGGCTTCGGTCAACGATTGATTGATTAATCTTTTGGACAAAATTTCTTTCAATTATTTAATTAATTAATTAAATAATTAACGAAAAATTCAATCCGGAATAACCCATGACCCGCGACCCAGTTCAGTCAGGCCCGTTTTCTTTCCCGGATTATTTTAAATATATTTTTCCCGCATATTTCAAACACCGCTTTTCCAACAGCCATGGTTGTTTCTGAAAGGTTGCAAACCTTTTCAGAAACAATGCCAGCAACTCTATAAATAGAGTTTGAATCCCAAAATCTTTACGTACGAAATTTTCTGAGCTTCATCTTCTTCTTCTTCTGTACAATATTTTTCCAGTGTGTTTTACGGCCATTGAGTGGTTCGCAGT
>AWOL01S0011956.1:72616-90052 GCA_000715115.1 Nicotiana otophora | reverse complement strand
AATACCATCAATACGCACTAATGAAATGAATTCCACAAGAAAAACTACAAAATTAGACCAAAATCCGAAATTGGCTCAAAAATCGCATGCGGGACCCACTCTCGGAACCTGACAAAAGTTACAAAATCCAAAAGCCCATTCAACCACGAGTCTACCCATATCAATTTTACCAAAATCCGACCTCAACTCGACCCTCAAATCTACAAATATTATTTCCAAATTTCTAAGTTCCAATCTCCGATTTATACCTCAAAATCATGTAATCTAGTTGAATTATTCGATGATAATTCAATATTATGGAGTAGAAATGATCACAAGGGACTTACCTCAAGTTTTCCTTGAAAATATATCAAAAATCGCCTCTCCTCAAGCTCCAATTTGTCAAAAATGGCAAATGGGACGAAGTCCCTATTTTTATAATTCTGCCCAAACAACCCCGGTTCTGCCTTCGATCGAGGTCCTCGATCCTGGTCCTCGATCCTGGCCCTCGATCTTGGTTGTCGATCCTAGGCCTTCGATCTTGGTTGTCGATCCTAGGCCTTCGATCATGGTTCTCGATCCTAGGCCTTCGATCATGTCTTCGACTCGACCTTCGACCGTGACCCTCGACCCTGGGCTCGATCATGGCATCGATCGTGGCCCTCGACTCTGGGCTAGATCATGGCCCTCGACCCTGGACTCGATCTGGGCTTCGATCGTGACCCTCGATTCTTGGGCTCGATTCTGACAGAAAAATTTTCCAACAGAAGGAAATTGCAACACCTGTTCTAGTTCAATTTTTGATCTGTTAACCATCCGAAACTCACCCTCGGCTCTCGGGACCTCGACCAAATATAACAGCAAGTCCTAAAACATCATACGAACTTAGTCGAATCCTCAAATCACCTCAAAAATAACGCTAAAACCATGAATTACACCCCAATTCAAGCCTAATGAACTTTGAAATTTCTAATTTCTACAAACAACTCCCGAACCTATCAAATCACGTCCGCTTGACCTCAAATTTTGCACACATGTCCTAAATGACATAACAGAGGTATTCCAATTTTCAGAATCGGATTCCGACCCCGATATCAAAAAGTCAAACCCCCGGTCAAACTTCTCAAAAATAAAACTTTGGCATTTCAAACCTAATTCCTCTACGGACTTCCAAAAAATATTTCGGACATGATCCTAAGCCCAAAATCACCATACGAAGCAAAATTATCAAAATGTAAATCCAAGGTCGTTTACACATAGGTCCATATCCGGTTCACTTTTCTAACTCAATTTTTTTAATTATGAGACTAAGTGTCTCATTTCACTACGAGTTCCTTCCGGACTCGAACCAACTAACCCGATATAACATAATATAGCTGAATAAGACAAAAAGAAGTAGGAATGGGGAAAACGGGGTTATAACTCTCGAAACGACCGGCCGGGTCGTTACAATTGGTATATGCATACATAACATCATCAAGCCTCTGCGGGCATCCCATCATATCATCTTAGCCACTGTGGACAAAATCATCAACGTATACCAGTTGATCAGGTGGTGGTGTGTATATAACACCATAACCTTTTCTCATATCCCATATACATATAATATACGCGTATATAACGCCTTCTGGTCATGAGTCAATGTACATGTATAAATGCATGAAATGCATACGAAATACGTTAATAAGATTTCTCGAATATCATAAAATCAATATGTCAATCTGACAAACTTTATCAAATACGTATTTTTCTGAGACTCATAAACAGAGGATATAATAATAATTCACATGGGGAATTAAGAATATAGACACCCCTAGTATTTCTATGAATACAGTCATTTATAAAAGTTGCGTATTTTGCTCGTTTCGTTTGTATCATTTGGATCATGCCGAAAAGAAAGAAGGGATAGCCTTAATATACCTTAACTCCGTTGAGTCCTTAGTACCTTCGAAGAAATTCTTCAAACAACTCAATTCAATCTACCACATCATAAGGATATTCAAAATCGGTGCTAAGTAAAGGCTAAGTCCACAACTTAAACTAGTAGCTCGTTTACGTAAATTTGGGCAGCATCTCCCCTGTAACTAGGCCCTCCTCCAATACCATATACCAACAACAATAAGAACACAACAATAACAACATGTAAGCATCATTTTCCAACCTTATCTTTATCACAATATACCACAAAATAGCCCACGCACCCTAATCACTTCATACATAAAACGACAACCAAAGTAGTGTCGAACAACTTAAAAAAATGTAACTTAATCGATTCTTCCGCAACTTAAATCCGATATTTTCCAAACTTCATATTTTCTATCCAAACATCATATATAGCCATATTATGACTTTAAAATCAGTTAAATAATGATTAACAAGTCTCATATTCATTACATTACCTTGGGACACACAGGGTGTAACAATCTTCCCCCCCTTAGAAACATTCGTCCTTGAATGTTAAACTCCCAGAAATCTATAGAAATTTTGGCAGAGTCTCATCTGTAATGGTACTACTACCAACTTGTCACACAGCAAACCCAACAATACAAAGCCACACACGGCCACAATCATCAATAACACCAATGGCCTCATACGACCAATAACAGTAACTAACATAAGAATCAAGTACCATATACATACATAAAGGCTGTGATGTCTCAGTCTGATCCTCCTCCGGAAGTGGAAACAAGTGAGGATACCTAGTCTTCATTTCTTATTCAGCTGCCCGAGTCATCTCCTCCACATTATTGTTAATCCAAAGTACTTTAACTGAAGCTACATCCTTAGTTCTTAATCTCTAAACTTGTTTATCTAGTATAACAATGGGAGCTTACTTATATGATAGCTCCTCTGTAACCTGAACATCGTCAACTGGAATTACTTTAAAGGGATATCTAATACACCTACGGATCATAGACACATGAAATACTGGATGTACAGACCCTAATTTGGATGGCAAGTCTAATTCTTATGCTACTTGGCCTACTCTGCGTATAACCTTATAAGGTCCAATGTACCGAGGGCTAAGCTTTCCTTTCTTACCGAATCTCATAATGCCTTTCATCGGTAATACCTTTAGGAATACCTATTCATCTAACTGAAACTCCAAGTCTCGTCGTCGATTATCTGCATAGGACTTCTGACGACTCTGTACTGCTAATAGCCTTTCCCTTATAAGCTTAATCTTCTTAACTATCTGTTGTACCAACTTGGTCCTACTAACTTAGTTTCCCCAATCTTGAACCATCCTATAGGAGACCTACATTTTCGTCCGTAAAGAGCTTCGTATGGAGCCATCTGAATACTGGAATGATAACTATTATTATATGCAAACTCAATAGGTGGAAGATGATCATCACAGCTACTCCTGAAGTCCATCACACAATCCCATAGCATATCCTCAAGTGTCTGAATAGTACGTTCAGGCTGACCGTCTGTCTAGGGATGAAATATAGTACTAAGACTTACCTGAGTCCCCAATACTTTTTGGAAGGACCTCCAGAAATTAGTTGTAAACTGAGCACCTCTATATGAGATGATAGATATAGTGACACGATGAAGTCGTACTATCTCCCTAATGTAAAGCCTTGCATAATCCTCTACTGAGTAAGTAGTCCCGACAAACAGAAAATAACTACTTTTGTAAGTCTAGCGACAATAACCCATATAGAATCGAACTAACGCTGGGTACGAAGTAAGCCTATGATGAAATCCATATTAATCACTTCCCATTTCCAAGTCGGAATATCTATAGCCTATAATAATCTACCGGGTTTCTGATGCTCAATCTTAACTTGGCGACAATTTGGGCACTAAGCAACAAACTTTGTTATATCCTTCTTCATTCCGTCCCACCAGTATATTCCCCTGATATCATGATACATCTTAGTCACTCCTGGATGAATAGAATAACGAGAATAGTGAGCTTCTCCTATAACCTACTGGCACAACCCTGCCACATTAGGAACACATAATCGACCTCGATATTTGAGGACTCCATCTCCTATAATTTCAAATGGTGTATTCTCCTTTTTAGGGGATGTATCTCTCTAATGAGCTAGCACATGATCCTCATACTGGCGTTCCTTCACTTCAGTTACTAAAGAGGATATTGTCGTGTCCTGAATAGTAACTTCGGTATCACCCGAGTCCAGTAATCGAACTACAACACTAGCTAGTTAATGAATCTCATGGGCTATTCCACACATCTCTGGCTATAAATATGACAGGCTACCCATAGATCTATGGCTGAGGGCGTCGACTACTACATTCGCCTTCCCCGGATGGTATAAAATATCAACGTCGTAGTCTTTCAGTAGCTCCAACCATATCCTTTGGCGTAAATTAAATTCCTTTTGATTGAAGATATATTAAAGGCTCTTATGATCCGTATAGATATCAACATGAATGTCATACAAATAGCGCGTCTACATCTTTAGTGCATGAATCACCGCTAACTCTAAATTGTGGGTCGAATAATTCTTCTTGTGCTTTCTTAGTTCTCTTTAAACATAAGCAATTATTTTTCATAGTCGTTCTGCCACTTGTTGCATGAATACATGACTTATCTCATTGCCCACAAATACTGGAATTTCATGTAACTCATATGATCTCAAATATTATCTTTTGATTTTTTTTCCCGTTCATTAGCCACGATAGGTGTCACTTTCTTATGGAGTGCATACAATGTTGTTGTGAAACTGTTGTTACAATACTATTTATTCATTATGTCACTATGCTTAAGTTGAATCCTTCTTCCTTATTCCCTCAGCTAGTCTTTCTTTGTAGTACTTAAGAGAGACCCTTTGACTTCTGTAAAGCTACGAGCTTATTATATCGTATACCCGAAAGAATTTTTGATGTTCTTACTCACCAATAATTATCCTTAATTACTTACCTTCGCGCCCTTGTGCTCGTAAGGTTGATTCTGAACTGAAAATTTTTGACTGTCTTCTCAGTGGCACCATTTTTTTTCGTAACATTTATGCGGTACCTTTAATAACCCCAACTCCTATCTGAATATTTTTCAAGGATTACAATGTCATCATATTTGCGAGACCGAATTCCCTATGTTGGGTTTCACTATGTTTATCTTGCACAACCTGATGATTTGTCGGTACCCTCTTATTTAGCAACGGCTAGGCTCTTCCTGAATCAACTGTTAACTATACGTTAGTCCATTATCATATCCTTTGTCTTGACTTACCCCGCACACTTGCTCCTTACGTATCCAATGTTCATTTTCACTTGTTTATCAATAACATCTAGTGATGGAACCCTTACTGCCTCTCCCCGTCGTCATGCTTACATAATGTTCTGGAGTCGTATCATATCTGTAGGATCTGAATAAATGCAATCTCATTCCTTTCGCCTTTCTACCACATTCTTCCTTTAATATTTCATAGTTACCTTAACCACATAACTCCGACTTAATACCATATCACACTATTTTCCCCCTTTAGGGGAGTACTAATATTTATTGTTATGAAGAATTACCTATAAATATTTCAGCTCTTCATATTTGGCGTCTTTTCATATTTTCACGAACTCTTACTTGCCTTACGGTAACCCTTCTGTACCAGGGATAATTTAATTTCTTACATCTAAAGGTGACACCTAATGTAACCATCACACTTTCCTTAGCTTAACTCTGCTCACAACGCTTGTTTTAGGGAAGCATTTTCCTGAATGATCTTTAAAGATTATTCTTCTGTTGTCCATTCAATTATCGTCGGAATGCAACCTCTGAAATTCTCACGATGTCAACTATTATCAAATCCTCCGGTCCCGTATTCATGTTAAGTTTATAGTATTCACTAGCCCATACTAATTTCTATTACTCCGGGGTCTAACTTTTCCTTCTCGTAATCATGTATGAGTCACCAACTCATTTCTCGAAATGGGGACATGAATTTATAGCTTATACTCTTTTATTGTCTCAAGGCTTGTAACTTCTTGTCTTTTCCTTCACTTGACTATAGAATCTGTAGTCTTGTCATGTTTTGATTTACCGTTATCACCCATATATCACATCTTACTCATGATGCTTCATTTACTATCTTCTTATTCTCGAGATAATATTTATGTCTATCACCTTATTATGAAAACTTCTTCAAAACATTCTTTCACTTTTAGCCCCTTTAATTCAACTCACTGGATCTTCGGGTTGCCTAACACTCTCTCTTTACTAGGGACGAGAGCCATACAAAGGTAAATATTTATCCCTTCTAGGATTCCAATGCCAATCTTCTGAAATTTTTGAACATTCTAGTATTCATATCTAATTGTACTGTTGTAGAGTGCACCATCTGGGTGTCTCACAAGGAGAATTATTACCACGTTTACAATATCCCTCGGAAAGTGAGCTAATAATAACAATCCATCCACAATTTTGGGTTACTCAAACCCCAGCTGGATGCTAATATCACATCCTTCTCTTAAATTATATCTATTAGCTCCCTCAGGGCATAACTGAAATGGGTGTTGTCAAGTGAATATATCTTTGTTATTTTTGAAAGTAACTCAGAATGCTTATATTTCTCTGCCTGAATTGTAAATACAGATAATTTTCACTAAATGCGTACCTCGTATCCTTCTTCACCTAGCTTCTTTTACTTGTTGAAACTCGTATCTTCCTTATAATTCTCTCGTTGCTTTTTACCATAGGGGTAGATAGATATTCATGACTTAGGGCTCCTTATCAAGAGGCTCACACGTCGTAGTACACACATATCTATTGAAAGCCTTACATTTACTCATCATAAGCATGACGCAAAATCGAGTTCCTCTGACTCAACTCTTCCACATCCATATTCAATCTCTTACCAACTGTCTTTCTGGATGTAGATGTTGTTGTATAACGAATAAAATAGAATTTAGGAATTTGAATTTCTTACAACTGAGCTCTACCACATGATCTAGAGTAAAAAAGAAAGATTGACAGTATGTCAATGCGATGCAACTCAGTGATAAAATCATATGCATACTCTCAGAGTATCATTTCATTCAGTCAGCCCAGTCACTCAGTCCTCACAGTCACGCAGTCCTTGCATTCGCTCGACATTCGCACGCAGTAGGTACCTGCGCTCACTGGGGATGTGTACAGACTCCAGAGGGGCTCCTTTAGCCCAAGCGCTATAATCTACACGGATAACTCACGTGCTTCACTAAATTCCATGTAGCCTCCTGCTTATAAGTATGGTGCACAACACACCCATAAACAAGACTCTACTAGACACGGCTTGTAGACTCCCTACGATAGAAGTGTTCTAATACCACTTTTGTCACGACCCAAACTGATAGGCCGCGACGGGCACCCGGTAATTTACTCAACCGAGTACCAACGTAACGTATCTTTCGTATCATACTATCATAGGTAAATGAGCCGGAGAAGATGTCGTGAGATAAGTAGAATAAAATATGAGGCAATACTCAATAGAAGGTGACTCAACTTGATATACCGATTTATACATATGACGTACTGCTCTATAATGCCATACCAGTATCCGTATACATGACATCTGTTTACAAGTCTCTAAGAGTACATAAATATCATAAAGGTCGGGACAGAGCCCCATCATACCAAACAATACATATTCAAATCATACTGACTAAATAGGTAACTCCGGAGCAAGTGGAGTGCACAAACACCTTCTGCTGAGCTGATAGCCTACTAGGAGAACTCTCAACCTGTATATCGGGACCTGCGGACATGAAACGTAGCATCCCCAGGCAAAAGGGATGTCAGTACAAACAAAGTACCGAGTATGTAAGGCATGACAGTAGTATATAAAAGACATGAAAGAAACATGGAGTAAAGAACTCAACCTGAAATTCTGAATAGCTTTGTGAATCATGAAAATTTATAATGTCATGCATGTGCATATAAATGACATACCATGCATAGATACATACGTACATAACATCATCAAGCCTCTGCGGGCATCCCATCATATCATCTTAGCCACCGTGGGCAAAATCATCAACGTATACTAGCTGATCAGGTGGTGGTGCGTATATAACGCCATAACCTTTTCTCATATCCCATATACATATAATATACGTGTATATAACGCCTTCTGGTCATGGGTCAATGTACATGTATAAATGCATGAAATGCATAAGAAATACGTTAATAAGATTTCTCGAATGTCATAAAATCAATATGCCTTTCGGACAAACTTTATCAAATACGTATTTTTCTGAGACTCATGAACAGAGGATATAATAATAATTCATATGGAGAATCAAGAATATAGACACCCCTAGTATTTCTATAAATAGAGCCATTTATGAAAGTTGCGTATTTTGCTCATTTCGTTTGTATCATTTGGATCATGCCAAAAAGAAATAAAGGATAGCCTTAACATACCTTAACTCCGTTGAGTCCTTAATACCTTCCAAGAAATTCTTCAAACAACTCAATTCAATTTACCACATCATAAGGAGATTCAAAATCAGTGCTGAGTAAAGGCTAAGTCCGCAACTTAAACTAGTAGCTCGTTTATGTAGATTTGGGCAGCATCTCCCCTATAACTAAGCCCTCCTCCAATACCATATACCAACAACAACAAGAACACAACAATAACAACATGTAAGCATCATTTTCCAACCGTATCTCCATCACAATATACCACAAAATAGCCCACGCACACCCTAATCACTTCATACATAAAATAACAACCAAAGTGTGTCAAACAACTTAAAAAAATATAACGACGAACGACCAGCCCACCATTCCGTCATTATGTGGTATTTCTCCACACAATGTTTCCTCCAAAACTCTATTAAACAGTAAAAAAATATACAGCCCAAAGGCAACAAGAAACAGCCCACAAAATAGTCTACTACAAGTCAAATAATTCGAACTCACGGCTTTCGATCACCGTCCCGTGAGTTCTAACTATTAGGAAACGAATTTATCAACATTCCTTGATATTTAAACACTTAAATACAGAAAGTAAATATTTTCTTAACTATGAAGTACCTTCCAATATTCAAATTACAAAGAAAAAGAGAGGCGATATAGCGATACTTACGTCATAGGGATCGTTTTAATGTTATCGTTTCTTGATTCCGTGCCCGGGATGATAATTTTGTTTGAAGCTCTTGCAGAGAGCTTAAGAGTAAAGTTAGGAGTGTTATTTGGGTGTGTTCTCTGGAAAAATGGAGAAAGAGACGAGATGGGATGTAAATATCCCCTTTTTTAAAAAAAGTCAAAAAGGTGCTACTTGGCCCACTATGATTGACCCTTCTTCCAACGCTTATAACATTTTATCCGGGTGTCGTATGAATGAACGGTTAAGAGAGTTAAAAACTACATTCCAATACCTTCAATATGATATATAATATGTCTAAAAAAACCTCATATAGGACACAAAATTTATTTCTCAAAAAACTCTATTACAAGGCAAATTCTTAGTCGGTTTTTTCGCAAATTAAATCCGATTTTTCCCAAACTTCATATTTTCTATCCAAACATCATATATAGCCATATTATGACTTTAAAATCATTTAAACCATGATTAACAAGTCTCATATTTATTACGTCACCTTATGACGCACATGGTGTAACAATCTTTCCCCCTTAGTGGATTTTTCCGATTCTTTTACTGAATACCAAATCAAACCAAACCTAATCGGGTTTTCAATCAGTTTGACTTTTTGGTTTGGTGCGATTTTTCGGTTCGGTTTGACTTTTTGGTTTAGTGCGATTTTCCGATTGGGTTTGTACACCCCTAACCATAGCTATACCTAGAGGCGCGAAGTAAGAATTTGAATTTTATGGGTTCAGAATTATAATTCTTTTAAGTTGCTGAATTTTAAATTAAAAATTTGTACATATTCAATAGATTTTTTAAGACAAATACAAAGTTTGAACAATAATTAATGAGTTCGGCTGAACCCACATCACATATTTTGGCTCCGCCCTCAGCTATGATCCACGCCTTGTAGAAAGCTCTACACATACAATGAGAGTTCTTTTGTCAAGAAAGCGTTCAAATTTCATGTACTGATAATGTAAAAAGTTATTATATTAAGTCACTTAGAAAATACTTGTAAATACTTCGTAATAAGTGAGAATAGTAACCTGAAAAATAAAACGTATAAGTTAAAATCAATATATAAGTTAAATCGGCCGTCAAAAACTTAAACATTGCATTTGGAGTACTAAAATGGTTTTGTAAAAATTACACGGTGCGCCCCCATTTAATCTATACCCACTTTTTAAAAAAGTTTTAACTTGTACCTACTGTTTAAATAACTTCAGGCCTCTTTCTCTTCCTCCTTCTCCTCGTTCGTTAATAGTTGTACCTCACTGTCTTATTCATCTCATTTCTTTCTTTCCTCTTTTATTTTCTCTTTCTTTATTTGTTTCCATTAATTTTGGCTCTTTTGAAATTTGAGATCGCCGATTTTCTAAATATCTTACATGGAGCGTAGTTATATATTTCTACAGCGTGAATGTTCTATCATATTTATTTAACCTACGGGTTCGGTCAAATTATTATTTTTCCCTCAAAAATAAAACTTCAGGCCTCTTCATGTCGAAAATATTTTTCATTCTTTAATCTTTGAATTGAACAATATCAATCACTGCTAATCATGATCTATTAAATTCATTGTTGTTTAGAACTTCAGCTCTAAGAATGCTGAAGTTCAGCAAATATAAACAAAAATTTCAGCTCTTAGAATGATGAAGTTTAGCAAATAAAAAATAAATTTCAGCCCTAAAATTCATCACAAACAGAATAAAGTTTCAGGTAAAACATGCTGAAGTTCAGCAAATACAGAACAAAGCTTCAACTAAAATATGCTGAAGTTCAGCAAATACAGAACAAAGCTTCAGCTACTAGAATGCTGAAGTGCACCAATTACGAACAAAAACTTCAGCCAAAACATGTTGTTGTTTTATTGAACTAAAGTTTGCCATTTGCACTAGAATGCTGAAGTGCAACAACTACAAATAAAAACTTCAGCCAAAACATGATGTTGTTTTATTGAATTGAAGTTTGCCATTTGCACTGTGAACTGAAGTTTGACATTTGCACTATGAACTGAAGTTTGTGTGATTGCCTTTGCAAGTCAGGCCAAACTTCATGCAAAAATATCTGAAGTTTTGCTACACTTTAGGCAAAACATTCTGAAGCTCAAACTTTAGACATATTTTTTTGCTACTTCAGGCCCGTATGTCTGAAGTTACGCGAAAAATGGGTATGCTTGCAATTTTTTTTGCAAAGCGGGTATAAGTTAAAAGGTGACCCAAAAAGCGGGTATAGATGCAAAACCCACCAATGGTTTTTCCTATCTGAATTTAAAGTTGATGTACTTGTACCAGTTTAAGAAAACAATATTTATGCAACAATACTTCATTAAGGTCCAGATTAATATTTCACATATTATGCATCCTCTAGACCTCTCCTATTTGCTTCCTACTTCCATAATTAATGATCCCATTTATTGTTTTCTTTGTATAATTTTTGTCAAATATCTCACGGATCATCATAATCTCACTTTAATAAGAAAATATCCGAAGATTTGACTAAACCAAGAATTGTTTGGGTACAGATTTTAGATTAGTAGAAGCCGTTTTGAATTTAAACTGATTGCATTTAAACAAATAAATCTTGGATAATCAATTTTATTGGAAAAAATAATATATATATATATATATATATATGGTATGAAAATATCCAAACTTGACAGGCCCTTAAGCATCTCCATCAATTGATAGAATCTGATCCTAGCTTCCATAATAACCTTTAAATAAACGGATCAAGATCTGAGGCTGCTGTAAAATTGGAGGCAAAGGCGGGTGCATGATGTAAATTTAATGGGTTCAACTTTTATAATTTTTAGTATTGAACTCATTATATTGTTAGAATTCGGGTTCAAATCTAATAAGTGTTGAGATTTTAATAGATTTTTTTGTATAAATCAATACTCCGTATTGCAGTTATAAATTCAATTGAACTCATAGCTGAAAAGCTACATCCGCCCGTGATGGGAGGTCATGATCAAGGCACTAAGAAAATGATGGATACAACACATCTCTCCATATAAATGTAGTAAGACCAGGCATAAGGCATTTGTTATCATACTTATGAGGAGAAACAAATTAATTAAAAAAAAAAAAGGATGTGTCTTTTTGAGATCACATGCATGAAATTAAAAGATGAATAAAAATCAGATCAGAGAAATAAGGACAATGTAACAAGTAGACTGATGGGTTTATTATTAATATTAATTGTGATGCGAATATTTTTGCAGTGGGATTCCCACAGATCTTCCCCACGTTAAGGTCAAGTGCATCTTATGATGTTTATCTCAACGTAAGATCTACTAAATTCTAAAAAACAATTTCTAGGCATCTATCTCATCATTGCCTATATAAACATACTATATAAGTACAGCTAATGAAGAATATTCCAAGTTCGTAACTATTCTACTTTTTTATACCCCTTTATTTAAGAGGAGTAATATCTTTACTAATTTATTTTTCCTTTTCTTTTAGGTTGAAAATAGTACTTTAACCTAAATTAATTAAGAGCGTGTGTCGGATTCATAACTCACTGCAGAGGTGAATTCAAGATTTGTGACTTATGGGTTCTTATCGTAATTTCAAATTAATATGCAATAATAAATGGGTTCACAGTTATATATTTACAAATATTTAGTAAATTTTTTAATATAAATACAGGATCTACGCAAGAATTACTGGTTCCGGAGAACCCGTATTCAATGCTCTAGGTCCGCCCTTGACTCATTGGAGCTAAGACTGATTTTGTGTTCCTCGTATTTTAATGGGGAAATGAAACAGTATAGCCTTCTCAAAATAATAGCTGAAAAAATGTATATATTTTTTCGGTTACGGAATATAAATAATTTCTGACACAGGTTAAAAGTAAAAAAATCTTTATTTTAATTCTTTTGAATAGTACCATGGCACAAAGGTAAACTTGGGCTTATGTGTTTCTTCAGCTAATAGTAAAAAAAGAAAAAAGAAAAAAAACAAATTTTCAACTTTTTTAGTAAGTATGCCGTTTCAAATTAAGTCTATTCTGATTATCGAGAAATTGGGAGAAAGAGATGAATATTTCTAATTTCTAATTACAGTTTAGAGTATGAAAAAAAAGAGAGAAAACTATGTATTACAGCCGCTCCAAAAAATAATAACCAGCAATATATATATATATATATATATATTAATGTACAAAATACATATACATAAACATAATCAGTATATATTTTTTTATATATTTGACTAACAGATATAATCAAAATTTAGAGGAGCAGGCCATGCGGTTTAAATGGGCCAAAAGAAAGGGGAAGCCCAAACAAGAAAGCAGTTAGCAGTTACTAACAACCACTGATGAATATGTGACACGTGGCAACAATGGAAAAAAGCAAAAACCAAAACCAACGAATAACTAACGGACAGCCAGGTTTTGAGATAGCAAAAAATGCGGGGTTTTTTAGCATTTAAAAAGAATACCATATGATTGTTTTTTAGCGTTGGGTTTCATTTGAATTTTTCTTGTTTTTGCATTTGGAACTCATAGCCAACCGTGGGCACCACTAACTTACTCCTCCTACGACCATCTCCTAAAGCTCACTCTTTTATACACAAAGGTAATTCAGACAAATTTAGAATTTAAACTTAGCAGGTATTACTATCCATCGATTACCTCTGTTGTGTCAATGTTTATTTTTCTGTGTGTTCATTATAGACAAACATTATTTTTCGTAGTTCGTTAAATGGGTATTTACAAAATGCAACATCTATTCTGGACTCACCGACTTTTAAATTTTTGATACGTTTTGCGTCCATACTTACCTTACCTACTTCTCCTTTCATTGTCTTGGAACTTGTATTGGATTAACTTGGTTTTGACGCTTGAATTTGCTTCTTGATTGTTTTTTTTGTTAATCTTATTATGGTCGACTTTTGGACATTGAATTGATATGAGTGCTTATTATTGGGTTGAAAGTGTAGAATTGTAGTTAGATTAATATATTTGGACCTTGTCAAATTTTGCCCTTAGCGTTGGATTCGATAGTTTATTGAGCATTGCTATTAATGTGAGTTGAAGCTGTATTTTTTGATTTCTTGGGTTATACTTCGAACTTGTTTCTTGATTGTTCATAACAATCCCATTATGGTCTGTTTTTTATTGGTTTCAAATGTAGGAATGTAGTTGGATTGAAGAGATTCTTGGATCCTTATCCAATGGATTTGATAGTTTATTTAGCAATACTATCAATGTTGGTGGGAAATGAGTCTTGTTCTTTGTGTGTTACTGTTTGATTTGGACTGCCAATCCCACTTGCTCTTGGTTGGTTTATGGTGTTTTCTATTATCTGTTTGTTTCTGTTTGATGAGTTTTCTAATTTGAGGCTGTCAATTTTGTTCATGGCAGTAGATAAAAAATGGCAGACGGTGAGGATATTCAGCCACTCGTCTGTGATAATGGGACTGGAATGGTCAAGGTATGTACAACAGATTTGAATGTATCCAAAAATTTAAATGTTCGCTATTATTAAAAGGGTAGCCCACCGTACTAAGCTTCCACTATGCACGAGGTCCGGAAAAGGTCGAACCATATTGGTCTATTGTACTCTATATTGCTCGGATCTTCCAAAAATGCTGCCGCAGCCGTGCAAGATCCGACATGGGTGCGACAGCATTTCCAGAGAAGATCCAAGCAATATAAATTATACTAAACTCATACACAAGGTTTGTGGAAGCTGGACCACATTGGTGTATTATATACTACGTTGTTCGGATCTTCCAAAAATGTCGGTGTACCTGTGTAAGATCCAACATGGGTTTCAACACTTCTAGAGAGGATCCAAGCAACATAAATTGTATGCAACCTTACCTTTAAGAAACCGTTCCACAGCTTGAACTCGTGACCTCCTGATCATACATTGAGAACTTTTACGTTTGCGCCATGTTCCCCTACAATTGGTGTGCTGTTATTAAAAAATGCCACTGCTTTGGTAGTTATTTATTCATCTTTTGTATTGTATGCCCATTTTATAGGCAGGGTTTGCTGGAGATGATGCTCCAAGAGCAGTATTTCCGAGTATTGTTGGTCGCCCACGCCACACAGGTGTGATGGTTGGCATGGGACAAAAAGATGCATATGTTGGTGATGAAGCTCAATCCAAACGTGGTATTCTAACTTTGAAATATCCAATTGAACATGGTATTGTTAGCAACTGGGATGATATGGAGAAAATCTGGCACCATACATTTTACAACGAACTTCGTGTTGCGCCAGAGGAACACCCTGTACTACTCACTGAAGCACCTCTTAACCCGAAGGCTAATCGCGAAAAGATGACTCAAATCATGTTTGAGACATTTAATACTCCTGCTATGTATGTCGCCATTCAAGCCGTTCTGTCACTTTATGCCAGTGGTCGTACAACAGGTGAACAATTTCTCCTGTATCCAGACTCAAGGTTGTTGTAGGAACCCATAAAGTTTAAATCCTCGATCCACTTTTGCTCCTGTTTAATTTTTTCCTTGAAATTATCTAGAGCTTGGACGATTCTGCTTTAACATCAGATGTTTTAATGTTACGTAGGTATTGTCCTGGATTCTGGTGATGGTGTTAGCCACACTGTCCCAATTTATGAGGGATATGCTTTGCCACATGCTATCCTCCGTCTTGATTTAGCCGGTCGTGACTTGACCGATCATCTAATGAAAATCTTAACAGAGCGAGGTTACTCGTTCACCACTACTGCTGAACGAGAAATCGTGAGGGATGTGAAGGAAAAACTCTCTTACATTGCTCTTGACTTTGAGCAGGAAATGGAAACGTCGAAAACTAGCTCTTCTGTTGAGAAGAGCTACGAATTGCCCGATGGTCAAGTGATTACCATCGGTGCTGAACGTTTCCGATGCCCTGAAGTCCTTTTCCAACCTTCAATGATTGGAATGGAAGCTGCAGGCATTCACGAAACGACTTACAACTCGATCATGAAGTGCGACGTAGATATCAGAAAGGATCTGTATGGAAATATTGTACTCAGTGGCGGTTCGACTATGTTTCCTGGAATTGCTGATAGAATGAGTAAGGAAATTACTGCATTGGCTCCAAGCAGTATGAAAATTAAGGTGGTAGCTCCACCTGAGAGGAAGTATAGTGTTTGGATTGGAGGTTCTATTTTGGCTTCTTTAAGTACTTTCCAACAGGTGAGTGAAAATTTGGGTGTTTATAGTTGTTAGAATAGTCTCATATTGGCAATAGATAAGGTAATTGGTCTCCTTATACAGTCTTGGCTATCCTCGTAAACTAACTTTTGAGATGAGGATTGCCCGAAACCATATAAGGTGACCAATTACCCCATTTACGCAGCCGATGGGGGACTATTTCGTATCGTAACTTGTTATATAATGATTAAACTACACGGACTATAATTCTATGTTGTTTTTTGAAATGCAGATGTGGATTGCAAAGGCAGAATATGATGAATCTGGTCCATCCATTGTGCACAGAAAATGCTTCTAATTCTTTAGACATGTGATATTTTTATTATGTCTCTTTATCGCTGTAACAATGGCAAACAAATTTTTCAGAATTGACAGTAAAACCAGATATTTCAATGTAGATTTTCTTTTGTTGTGAACTTTTGTCCTTCAATGCTCTAACTCCAATTGTTTTCCATTATGTAGTAACATATTACATAGAGAAATAACTATTTTTTATAATCATGATATTCGGGTCAACTTGCGCGCATCTTGACTAATTCCACGGAATCTTATAAATCGGATACATCAAGATTTGGTGGATGGGAAAAAATCACTTAATGTGCTTTGTATCTGCTGAGATTTGAATTTAAAATCTCATAATTTTCAAACTCACTTCATTAACTACTATGTCATATCTGTATGGCCGTATTAATATGACATCCGCTTATCGAAATGATTTTCGTGTTAATATAAGCACTCTAATGCTGTAAGCTCTTGAAAATAAATGGCGTTATATATAATAATGAATAAATTAATCAAAAGAAAAAGAGTATATCCATATTAAGAACTAAAGTATCGACTATAGATAGCAGGTTACGATCTTTCAATAAAGACGTTCGCCTTTCTTTCGAATAAAGATGAAAAACAAACTTAGTTCTTTGGCGATGTTTCAAATAAAATAAAAGTTGAAACAATTCAAAAGAAAGTTTTCGAAAATAGCACATAAATGTTTTCCAAAAATATTTTCTCAATAACTAATTTAAACACACACTCAAACTTTTCTCCAACATAATCTTTCAAAACTCAAAGTCTTTCAAGAACAAAACTTTTCAAAAATTAAACCAAATTCAAATACTGAAATATTTTTTCTTACCAATGCAACTCTCATTCAAATGTATAGCCAAGAAAAAAAAAACATATGCTTACGTCACTTTCTACTTTTTGAAAAAATCTGGCATTTTCTATATACC